>JAUEKZ010060750.1:2500-17038 GCA_031471865.1 Melibe leonina | reverse complement strand
TAGATAGATAGATAGATAGATAGATAGATAGATAGATAGATAGATAGATAGATAGATAGATAGATAAATAGATAGATCGATCGTTGGTCGAAAAAAAGAACAAACAGAAAAATAAACAAGAATATAAATGATTCGAAAAATTAGAGAGAAAAAGGATTGACAAAGTGAATACATATTGTTGTGAGAAAAGGAGAGAGAAAGGAATCAACAAGGGAGAATAGTTTGGGGTAATGTGTATAGATCTAAAATATAATGATGTGCAAGTAGATATTATTAATAAAAATAAAAATAACGTTTCCAAGAAATGCTTTTTAGTGCAGACCAGTTTTAAATACGAGCGTGTACAAAATTATCAAGAGAAACGGATAGAGATAGATAAATAGATAGATATAAAGAGAGAAAGAGAGAGAGAGAGAGAGAGAGAGAGAGAGACAGATAGAGAGATAGAGAGAGAGAGAGAGAGAGAGTGAGAGAGAAAGAGAGAGAAATTTGGAGGTGTCAGCTGCTGTTAATCAATTAAAGTGTGAAATTAAAATGGTGTCTCTCAAGTGTGGAATGATTGGGACAGTTTGAGAGGAATACATATTTCCTCTATTCAGTCTTAGCTCCAGGTGGCAAAGATAATTACAAATCACGAAAAACCGGGTTTAGTTAGACCTACAAACTGAATTCTGAGTCATCACATTCACCGTGTTTGTTACTTGTTATTGATACACACTATGTATCACATTAAGTTAATTATGTTTGTGTGATTTTTTATGCTAGAATTTATAATATGTTTACAATGAGAGCACATTCTTTGGGGTTGGTTAGTTGATGGGGCTGGTTGTCTTTGTTTTTAATTTAGGTCATCGAAGGTGTAGCTCTCTCTCGACATGTGAACCCTTTCACGTTCACAGCGAGATCTGATTCTAATCCAACTGAATATGCAAAATCTTGAAAATGTTCGTGTTCTTATAGTACTTATACCATATAAATCAGATTTCAGTGAACTGACACATATGTATATCAGTTCATTAAAATTTGATTTATATGGTATGAGAACAGGCAAACCTTGAAGATTTTGGTGTGCTTAGCATTAAAAGGGTTAACGTGCTTCTGCTGCACGTGAGCATGTCATTTGAATATCTCACACAATTACAGTACTGGTACTCACACCGGGCCAACAACTCCAAGCACTGCTCCCATACTGCAGAGCGACTGGCGGGACAGCTGCTAAATTGCTGATTTTTAAGTCTTAACCTTTACACAGCGAGGTCTGATTCTAACCTAACTGAAATATATGCAAAATATTGAAAAATGCGATTTGAAATATGATTTATCTGGTAAAAAAACAGGCAAGTCTTGAAGATTTTGGTGTCCTTAGCATTGAAAGGGTTGAGTTAGGTATCAAAAGACCAGTGTTCGAACTCTCAACCTACAGTTTCCCTTGGTGGGCGCTCTACCACTCTGGGTACGATATGATATGAATTTAAATCATTATCACCAGGTCATCCATCCTGTGTGCACGCACAGGGCAGGGAACAGGGACAATCACTGCATCCTCTCTCCTCTTTTTTATCTGTAGCGGTAACGTACATGCAAGCTGTGCTATCTCCCTCCTCTTCCTCATTATCTTTAAATTTTCTGCAATTTCGAAATTTTCGTTGAGAGATATCCAGATCCCTCTCTATCTAAGTGTATTTAAGTAAGAAAGAAAGAAAAGAGAAGAAAGAAGACATACTGAAGTGGATGTATGAAGAAAATTAGAATAAATTTATTTTGGCACAAAGAAACCCCTTTTGGTATTTCTTTATAAGATCTGTATCCGGCATCCGGGTTATCGCTAGATTCTACAGCAGTCTTTCACTTGCAGGATCTACTTTGTTTCTACCAAGGAAAGAGCATCATTTGGTTGGGCGTATGATAATGACAGTAAGGTGGAGAGCAAGCACTGGAAATCTCAAGAAATTAGTCAAACTTGAAAAAAAAGCAGTGCAGAAACGAGACAAAGCCAAAGAAAGCAGAAAAATGAAAAAAAACACCAGAAAATTTACCAGAGTAGGGTTCAAACCCAGGACCCAGCAACGGCACCCATCGCCTGGTCGGCAGCACGAGACAGAGAGCTAACCACTTGAGCTATCCGCTCCCCCATAATGCGTAGTAAGATAGGTGGCACTGCATGCAGTGTTGCTTTATTCGCTTTATCCTCAACTCAACAGCTGCAACAAAATGGAACAAAGGGACTCTTATGCTGACATCTCTTCTTCCTATTTTTCTGTGAGAATTATGAAACATAGTATTATCATTTTATTTGTAACAGTTCTGGTCTTTCGTGCCCAGGATCAATTTAAACAAGAACGGACTTCTATTACTGTGACGCGTTTTTTAATTTTATAAGGTTTCTATGTATCTATATTTATAATATTTGCCAGATCAGATTTTTTTTCTTTTTCTTTTTTGTAACACTAAGGTTCCAGATCCGCAGAAACAATCTTCACCAAATTTAGTATTTGACCTAAAGTTGATTTTGGCGTATTATCAGTTTAATTAAACGACGTCTCACGTGATTTTATCACACACACAAATGAAGAGAAGAGAAAGAAAAAAATATATAAACAAATAAATTGTTTTTGATTGCAGCCGGTTTTCATCAACACCAACCTGTTGCTCGATTTTCAAACAAAGAAAAAAAAATAAAGGCGGGATGCCAAAATAATGAGAGCTAACTTCGTGTCCCTCAGTTGTACATTTCAATCTATAAGTACAACAATTGTCGCTGTAAACTGAACATATTAAATTCGGTCATCGTTTGAAACAAGATTTATCCATTGGTAAAGTAGGCCTACATTCTTTAATTGCTAATTTTAGTGCTGCTTAAAATTGAAATTATCTGCCAAGTGCCAACTTCGGTTCCCTACATGTCATGACCTTGGTTTACTTTGACTTTTGACGCAACCATATTCAAACGTGCAACCTTGCAAAGACACAAACGCGCGCGCGCGCGCACACACACACACACACACACACACACACACACATACACACACACACACACACATTCACAATAGATATAAGCAACAATTTAAAAAACCGACAACTCCTCCACCACGATTTGGCAGAGAATGTTTTACGAGTCTATTAATTTAATAAACAAATTCCCGTTTTATTTTCGGACTTCTTTTCCCTAAGATTGTCATGATTATCATACCATACACAATTAATTCTATAGAATGTAATTTGTAGTTCTACTTTCCCTCCAGCAGTTTTAAACTCACAGAAATCAAAGACAATTATGTCTGTTTTCAATTGGACTGATCGTTCATGCAGTCGTATCTACATACTAATGAATGGAGCTAAGGGAAATTTTGGGAGCAGTATTTTCTCAAAAACAACATAACAAAAAAACAAACAAACAAAATTGCCAGTAACCATAACTTTAAACGTAGTGTTGCAGTATTTTATTTTCAATTTAATCAAATTTATCATTAAAAAAATTATTTAATACTAATTTCATTCATTTTCTCTCCAACCGGTCGATTCACTGCGGAATTCGTTTCCCCTCGGCTAACATCACGTCAATCAATGGCTAGTTTCATTATTGGGCGGGACAGGAGCCATTTAGTGCCGGACATTCGGAACAAGATCATGTTCCTGTTTCAAATCGACTTGGTGATCTCTTGTTCATAATAAGATTCCTAAATTAAAGTATATCACAGGGATTGCTTTAGGTCCAGACATTCAGACCATCTCGGAGGTGCTAAAGATAATAATATCTTGTGACGAGTGCAGGAAAAAACACAACAGGAAACATAACCATACGAAAAACCAAGAAGCTAAAAAAAGTTAGCAAATAGTGATAGCAATACAGGGTTATGACTATGGCCTTAGCAGGACACAGGTTCGAACCCCATATTGAACATCCTGACAATGACAATTTTTTGTTACTTTGTTTATTTCGTGAGTTTTCAAAGTTAATTTTACATTTAAAGTTATAAAGTTATCTTATCTTATCTTACTTGACTCTACTCCACTACAGATGTGTAATATATTATATAATAAACAGTAAACAGCGTGTGTATGTGATACAAGTACCCACTAATCAAGTGCCCAATGAAAAAGCATTAATTCAGAAGACGGGAAGTAGGGGGCGTGGCCTTAGACACCGGATGTATAATATGGAGTTAGTTCATTATTCTATCCATGATACCTCCAGGTGACATCGACCGAATGTTGCAAATCATGAGACCAACAAAGAATGATATAGTTGAAAATCTCCTTCCTCTATTTTTCAAATATTCTTTTCTTCCTTCCCAGTTTTCCCAATAAATCAGCGATATATCACTAAACTAGATAGATAGATAGATAGATATATAAATATATAGACAGACAGACAGACAGACAACAACAGACAGACAGACAGACAGATAGATAGATAGATAGATAGATAAATAGATATATAGATATGTAGATAGACAGTCAGACAGACAACAGACAGACAGATAGATAGATAGATACATACATAGATAGATAGATATAGGGGAGAGGCGGACGAAGAGTGTAAAAGATGCAAAGATTAGCAGCAGATTAAAGCATGTTCTATGATTTGCCTGAATCCGATAAGGTAAAACAATAGATTAGGGGCTGCTGTTATCAAAAAGGGTGCAGGGGAAGTATGTGTATTATGGAGGTTGTGGGGGGGGGGGGGGGGAGTGGGGTGTTCATGAGGCCCCTCACTAGATGTATCACTATCTTTCTTGACTGGTGTGTTCCAGAACTTACATAATCTTCCACTCGCCAACAAGACGCGGTATAACGGGAGAGGTGAGTATTAAGTAATGAGAGGACGAGTACAGATCCAAGCTTTGATGTTATCTTACACGTGTGAATAACTAGAGAAATATCGCCCCGTATAAATAATCTAAATTAAAACTGGGTGAATAGACCCAAGAGGAAAGATACAATGATAAATATATTAGAGGCGAAGAAAACAGCTCCTCAGCTGGTTTCATTACAGCGAGTTAACAGTGATTGAGTGATTTATTTATTTACCGTGTGGTTTAGGCGAGCAGACAAGAAGGCGGGCAGGCAGAGGGATGACACCTGAACGTTCTTACTGTACGGCTACTTACGACCGTTAGGCCCGCGGCACGACTGCCCAGGTGTGCTCCCGACAGACTGGCGCCAGTGTCGGCAGAGACTGTCTGGCCGGCGTGCAAACACCGCCCGCCCCTACTTTCACCCCGACAGCCGACAGGGCTACGAGAGGGAAGGTAAAAGTATGGAACTCTATTCTAGTCATACAAGACTGAACTAGTTTAGTATGTGAAGAAAAATCCTTATTCAGCAATCATTCTAATATTATAGATATATCATTATTATCAATTATAAACCCTTTTCATTTGTCGTCTAGTAACAAAGTGTGATTAATATACCAGCAACGACTTTAATGTGAACACTTTTTACTTTTTCTCTCTGAATAACATCATGACTTCATTTCATGTGAACGTTAGTGCATTTTGGCATACTGTTTATTAGTAGTATGTATTTCATTTACTTTTTTTAAAAGGATAAAGTTAAGAAATAAATCCAGCTAGGCGAGAGAGAAATTGTGGGTGAGAGATATATAATATGTATTCGTAGGAGAGAGAAAGAGAGAGAGAAAGCGAGAGAGAGTGGGAAGGTATTTTTCTTCTTTTTCGATTTTTTTACGAATTCTTTATTTTGAAGAAAACTGTTCATAAACTCAATATTGCATGTATTAAGCTTCAAAGACTTGCTTGTCCAAATTCCAAAATAGATTAAGCGTCCGCAGACGTGTTTGTAGTTATTTATTTTCATCATACAATAAAGATACTTTATCTTGCCCACTCCACAATGAGTTGACTGTTTGTACAACTATCCCTTTCTCTCAAAATATCCAAAACCTTCACTTCACTCTCAAGTTAGGATGACTTTTTATCTTCTACTTACTGGAACTTAAAGCGCGACTGTAAACTCCTGATAAGATTAGAAACTGGCAATGATGGTCTAAAATGGGTTCCATAGATTTGTTGCCTTTACTTGTGAATGTAAAATCCAGTCATTTTTATAAATAGAGCACATGACGGAAGGCAACAAGTTCGTTGAGCCAGCTGGTGAATGGTTGTGTCGCGGATGAGTGAATAAAAACACACTGTCAAATACATACTATCACAAACCGCAGATGGCAAGGGCAGGGTAAGAGGGGGGAGAAGTGTGAATTGATCGAATCAGCTCTTTATGGGCTGCAGTTTACTCAATGAAATTTTAAAAGTTGAACGAGTCCACCCCATCCTGTATAGATAACTCGGTCCAGCAATTTCAAATAGAATCCTTTTGTAAAAATGTCTTATTATTCTAGACTAGATAAATCTAGTACGACACATAACCTACTACAATCAGATTGAAAGAAGAAAAAGTCTGTCTACACATTATTCTCATCTTGATATTATTTTAATGAAAGATTTCGTGTTTAATTCTTTGCCTGTGGCACTTATTTATAATTTCAACAGGCTAGACCCTAGACCATTTATAATTCCCCCATTATATTTAAGCCTCTATGATATTACATTTGAAATAATGAGTTTAAGAGTACCTAGGTCTTACGAAGCGTTGACACAAACAAGTCTGATCCATTCATCCCTTCACCCCCCTCGAGGTAAATGGGTCAACCCGGGTTCGACCGCCGACCCGGATCAAAAACTCATCTCACTGGCGCCAGTGTGTCCTTCGGAATGTAATCGTCGCTGTCTGTGTCATGTCGTCACTGTCGTCTGTCGCCAGCCTCCAGGCTATAAATAACTACGTGTTGATATTGGGATGCGATTGGTTGTACAGTAATGTACAGTAGATGTCCGTTATATCGAACTAACCTCAAGTGGACCGTTAGTCATCAGTGACCTATAAATGTTACATTGTATTGATGTTAGTCTGTCATATAAATTTATTATATAGGTTTATTATCATCTCAAACTCTGTGCGTAATCATACAGGATGGGACAGAAAAGAAGTCAATATTATTACTGTTTTGGTAGAGTAAAAGCTTTTATCGCTAAGATTACGCCTTTTTTGCACCCCTTAGTTAAACGTTACTAGAGCCGTTGATCCTTCGTTATAAAATTATTACTACTTCTCATCTTCTTTAGCGTCATCTTTTCTCTTTGTCTTCTACTAAAACTTGTGTCTGACTCTTGTCTACCTAAACAAGTAAAATGTGTAGATTAATCCCCCCCCCCCTCTCTCTCTCACACACACTCACACACACACACTTACTCTCTCGCTCTCTCACTCTCCCTCACACTTACTCTCTCGCTCTCTCACTCTCTCTCACACTCACTCTCTCTACCTACTACCTCTGTCTGTATGCGTTGAGTCAAAATACTCACAACAATGACCGCACTGTACTAACACATAGAGTTGTTGGATGGTGCTATTGGGAGGGGGAAAGGCGAACACTACTCACATAGTTGCAGTCATGTTGTCATCATGACGTCCTGTCTAATACTAATAATACTACTACCAACTAAACTATAAAGCGGAAATTGGGTGCGATAGCTTGCCAGGGTCCAGAGAGTAAAAAATGGACACTGAGATTTGTAAAAAGAGAAAGAAAAAAAGAAAGAGAAGTGGGGGGGGGGGGGGGCGACAATAGAAAGACACAACGCACAACACACATACAGAGAGAGAGAGAGAGAGATGCAGAAAGGGGGGAGGGTGATAGATTTTAAAAAAACCCAGCGAGACATAGATAAATAAATAAATGGGTGTATAGAAAGACAAACAGACAGACACAAAGACAGTAACATATATACAGACAAGCAGACCAATGGCTATAAAGACGGATAGATAGACAGGCAGACGAATATACAGACATATAGATATATATAGACAGACAGACAGATAGATATACAGATAGAGAGACAGACATGCAGAAATGCAGACGGGCAGATATACATACAGACAAATTTACGTATAGATAGATAATATATACATAGACAGACAGGCAGATGGATATACAGACAGGCAGAGAGACGGACGGACAGATAGACAGACTTATGAATATACGGACAGATAGATATATAGTAAAATAGACAGATATATGGACAGACAGACAGACAGAGAGACGGGCAGACAGATAGACAGACTGACCAATATACGGACAGATGGATATATATATTGACAGGTAGACAGACAGACATATGAATATACGGGCAGATAGATAGACAGATAGGCAGACAAACAAACGAATATAATAACAGAGAGATGTATAGCTAGACAGGCGAATATAAGTACAGATAGATATACAGTTAGACAGACAGGCAGATTGACAGACGGACAAACAGACAGACAGACAGGCGGATAGACAGACAGACAGACAAACAAACAGACAGACAAACGGACAGAATCGGTAGAGTGGTCCTACCTGAGTGGTGCCATTGTTGCTGTTGTTCCAGAAGCCAAAGTCGTTTCTGGGCTGCCGATCTGCCATTGCGGGACTCCATTCCCTGGGGACGGCAAACAACAAATACATTATAATAATATGTTGACATGACATATCTATATGATATAAATAATGGCCGTGAATTGGAAAATATTCACCAAGCCCCGCGAGTTGAATATTTTCCTATTCTAAGTCATTATTTCAATTTAAAACATTCAGAAACGGTCGATCTAAGATACCCAACTTTTAATACAAAAAAGAGATGAAAATACCAATAAGAATTTACAAAAAGTAAACAATAAATGTCAATTTTCTTGACTTATAATCGAGTCGTGTACATTTATCCGCTTAGCAAAGAGGCACGAATGAACAGTGATGTCACCAGGTGACGATCTGCGGGTATATAATATGAGAACATTTTGACCGCTGATTTTTGTAATGCGACACAAGGAGGGCATGTTATAATTGTTTCTTATGCATGTGGACAGTAATACTTAACCCAGCCGAGTTATTTAGTAAATTTGAAAAAGAAGGTGACGATATTGAATGTGAATACATCATTATGACACCAGTCAAAATTGAGATTATATGCAGTGCTGAAACGGCTGAAACGGGACAAAGTCAAAGGAAGCAGAACAATTTAAAAAAACAACCCAGAAAAACATAAAATAACGAGACAAAGCCAAAGAAAGCATAAAAACATAAAATTGAATTGACCAGAGTGGGGTTCGAACTCCCAGCGGAGCGAAGGATAAGTGGTTAGCTCGATGTCGTGTACTGCTGGACAAGTGATAGGTGCCGTAGCTGGGTCGCGGGTTCGATCTCCACCCTGGTCAATTCACTTTTATGTTTTTCTGATTTTCCATTTTTCTGCTTTCTTTGGCTTTGTCTGGTTTCTGCACTGCATCTGAACTTTTATCGAGTATTAATTTGAACTTCGACCACATCTCCTAAATTTCAGTCGGTACTGCGGTCAGAAGACTTGATAATTACCGATATGACATTATTTACTTATTGTGATCACTCTCCTTCGCCCTCTCTTTCTACTTCTTTTTCTTTTTCTTCTTCTTCTTCTTCTTCTTCTTCTTCTTCTTCTTCTTTTTCTTCTCTTTTCTTTTTCTTCTAAATATGTTTTTAATCATTATCATTACTGCATTGGTCTCCCAATCTCACGTCACTTTTGGTATCAGCTGATCGGTATATTTAAATATCTAATTCGCGACTTGTCGCCCAATCTGGCAACTCTGGTCCCCACCGGATTGTAAAAGTAGCTAATGTTAGCCGAGGTGAAAATGATGTCCGCAATGAATCGATGGATTGGACAAAAACTATTAATTATTAATGAAATAAGTTGAAAATATATATATTTTTAATTCAAACTTTGGTCTAATTTAGAATACATACCGCAACACTACATTTAATGTTATGGATACAGGCCAAATCGTATTTTTTTGTAGCGTAGTATTTAAGAATATATTGCTCGCAAAATTTCGTCTTAGTATAGTAAAATGACGACATTATAAATGATGTTGTTATTATCAACCACACACTACGCATACAATGGAAGTGCGTGGGCCGAACTTATATCACCGCAAAACATATCTTAATAGAATATTTGTGAGGGGTCAGTTTTGTAAAAACAATATATATATTTAAATATATATATATATATACATATATATATATATATATTATTCAATGATATATTTATCTATTACGGAGGAATTAAGTAGCCATTAGGGTTCCTTAAGTCAGTCTCAGAATATATATATTTTTTTTTTTTAGAGAACCAGCATGTTCATACTTCACGAAAGATTTACATTGTGTCTTTGTTTATCATTTCAGTACTGTAAATTACAGTGAACTGGAATCACCATGTGCGATAATGGCAGGACGAAAGTATATATCATATTCATTCATTAAATACTAGGTACGTATTAACCTTTTCACAGCGAGGTCTGATTGCTAACCAAGAAGAGTATGTAAAAACTTCAAAACACTTATTCTGGGACAAGATCAATCCGATTTCAGTGGACTGACATAATATGCCAAAAGCCTGAATTTCAGTCTTTAGGCATATGTCAATTCACTGAAATCTGATTAATCTGCTTTAATTGTTTTCAATTTTTTTCTTACTACAAGAAATAAGAATAGACTATGTTAACGAACAAAAATCACAATACATGGATACAGAGTAAATCTTATTATTAAAAAAAATTGAAGTATAATGGTTAACTTATTTTCGTTATATTTTTCATTGACACATTATTAATTTCTTCTACGAGAACCTACCCAACGCCCCAAAACTTGAGTTCCTGCTCTCCTCCTTTTGAATAGTGACAACTAGTCATCATAGTTCCGAGCGAAACACTTTCTATTATTACAAACTGTGGAAAACAACCTCGATGATATGTCGTGTGTTCTACCACTCACTATACACTTTCAGATCCTTGGAACAAATCTTAATTGTTAAAAAAAATCCCCAACAATCACCCATATATTTTAATCAACTATGAGTTATTAAGTTTTGATTTTCCTCCTAGTTTATTGCCCAAGAAATTCCCTTTTCAAATAAAAACTCGGTAGACATACAGTATAATAGATAGTAAATTAATAAATGTCGTTTAATGCAAAACCAGGAAAGCCAGTCAAAGACACTGTGAATGTTTTTATAATAATATTCATACACAACGCAAAACAGCAAAATTATGGTACCGCCATCCATCTCTTGTGTAAATTTTTTAATTTTTTTTTATCTACTCATATCAATTTATGTTCTATTTATGTTTATTATACATTATTTATCTATCATTTTTATCTATTCATTTTATTGTTTCCTGTTTTATAACGCATCACTAACGTTTTTAATATGTAACACTGTAAAATAATTTCCCTTGTTGAGGGATCAATAAAGTTATCATCTTATTTCATCTTATCTTATCGTATCTTATTTTTTGAGGCCTCCATTCTCAATTTGGACTATCGCAAAGAGAGAATAGTTAATACCAGGTAAGACCAACTGTCAACATGTTTGGCAAGAATGCACTAAAGGTAATCTACCGACAAAATGGAAGAAGGACGCGATGTCAAACTCTCGCTGTAGATGACAACTTCTAAACGACCTAATGTTTGCAGTGATTTGATAATAAGATTTATTATAAGCATGACAAGTTGTAGACGCAGTTTTAAACTTTATTGAATTAAAAACAAAAAACCCGAACTAAGATTCCCCGAAAGCTGATGGTGGAGAAGGAGCAAAAGTTGCAAATGATCATGAGAATAATTGTGATTATCATATTCATTATCATTATCATCATCATCTTCATCATCATCACCATCAACATTATTTTTGTAATTTTAACAATCGTCCCCATTATCATTATAAGTATTATCTTAAATTATGATACCATCAGAATAATAAACTATTACATACATTATCATCATTATTACTATTAATATCGCATCATCATTCTTCTTCTGCTTCTTCTTCTTATTATTATTATCAATGTTGTTGTTATTATTTTAATAATTATTAAAAATTATTATTATTATTATTGTAATAATTATCATTATTAATATCATCATCATCATCATCGTCATCACCACCATCGAAACTACCCACATGACCATCATCACATTTACGATTGCTCATTAACATAATCACTGTTACTATTACTAATACTGTCAAGGCCACGTGCCATTAATATTAGATCAAACCAATCACAAAAGTAGTTATCACTATCACGTCATCAATAATAGATAATAAGATCAATGTAGCATCCGCATCGACACAACTCCCAATGCCAATCAGCGAATCCCGCAGGAACAGATTAGAAAGTCAACAGGTTTTAAGGCAATTTTGGAATAACGAGCAATATAGAGCGTGGGTCCCTCGAACCGGCATGAGAGCGAAATATACAGACACACACACACACACACACTCACGCGCATACACGAGCCTGCAAAAGACACGTTATTCTACAATGCTCACTCACACTCGGTCATCATGAATGTGTCCCGCGAGACACATGGGAATGGAGGAAAGATCATGCAAACACACACACAATACACACTCATATACGACACCCACACACACAATAACACACATATACACACAATAACATACAATCACACACACACAATACACACTCATATACGACACACACACACACACACACACACACACAATAACACACATATACACACAATAACATACAATCACACACACACAATACACACTCATATACGACACACACACACACACACACACAATAACACACATATACACACAATAACACACAATCACACACACACACACACAATGCACCCTCATATACGAAACATACACATACACACAAACACACACAGACACACGACACACATACATACACACACACACACACACACACACAATCACACTATGGCACACAAAGGAATGCATACGCGTTCACTCTAGTCTTTGATACTCATTCTAATTTCAAAACGATTTGGAGATAGATATAACATTCCACACTTGTGCATAAAGGAACAAAGGCATTCAATGATACGAATAATGAATAACACTAAAATAAGGAATTGAAAATTTAAAATGTTTGTTTTATCTTAAAATAATTATATTTTTTATTTTAAATTCCTCGTTTTTTTTTTTCATTTCCACTGATAGACCAGATCAGAAACGCTGACAAATAAAGCAGCAAAACGATATCTAATACAGTGAACTATGACACAAAAAGCAGTAACCCTGCAAACGATTCCACAATCATCTCCAATTGGTTTACTCGTAGCCAGACACAGAGCTGGGCACCGACACTGAATCATGTGCTAGCGGTATTAACCCTCTCATTGCATGGTCTAATTCTAACCAAACAAAACCTACAAATTCTTGAAAAAAAAACCAACCTGTTAATATTCCGTATAAATACGATTTCAGTCGAAGGACTTATGCCTTTGGCATATGTCAGTTAACTGAAATCTATATATCTGGAGTAATAACAGGGTTTTGATTTATCTAGTCTGTAGTTTGAGAAACAATCTCAGCAGTGAAAGGGTTAAGGGGTGGAAAAACGAAAACAAAACAAATTCTTGACTTGAACACAAACACAAGCCATAACCTTTTTTTTTCTTTTTTTTAAATGTGGATTCGAACCAATGTTGTCTTAACTGAAGGCCAGATTTCATATAATTTACATGCTTGCAATACTGATGATGGTTTGTTAAGTTTTGATCTATCAACTATTTCGGATTCGCAAAAAAAAAAATAAAAAAAAAAAAATAAAAGGTTAATCAGTGTTATAAAAGAGACTACTAGCATCGATGAATAAATCGATCTTGTTCTTTACTCAGATAATATGACTTTTTTTATTGATAATGTTGTTTTTTTTTGGCCAGAAACATGAAATAAAAAAATTTTGGTTCAAAGAGTCTACGAACCCTTCAAGCCATTGTGTAAGAGTGAGCAATGATATATTAAAGAAAAATTGGGGGGGGGGGGGGGGGGGGGAAGGAAAGAAAAGGAAACAAAATAACCAAAAAGCCTGCTTGCACAATGCGTTAATAACGCAGGGAAATTTAACCAAAATAAAGACAAAATCTGCTAAAAGCGAGCAGGCCCCGTTGACAACGAAGTGCTTCAGCGGCCGTCATGTCCAATCGCACACGTCTCCGTCGTAACGTGAAGAACTCTCGCCACTTGCTGCTCATGCAGTCTTCATATCGTAATTGAAAAATCAAAACGGGTCTCTTTCTCTCTTTCTCTCTATCTGTCTTTCTCCAACTCTGGTTCTCTTCCACCTATTCTTCTCTCTATCTCTGTCCGTTGGTCTCCTTTATCCCTCATTTTCCTCACACTCAACGTATATACCCCCCCCCCTCTCCAATGCATACGCTTTTTTCTTTGAAAAAAGAGAAACCCTTGTCTCAATATTTTCTAACCCCTTCATTTCTCTCGTTCCTTTTCTCTCTCTTCTCTCTCTCTCTGTCCTTTACTCTCTCTCTGTCCTTTTATCTCTCTCTCTTTGTCCTTCTCTCTCTCTCTGTCCTTTTTTCTTTCTCTCCCTCTCTGTTCTTTTCTCTCTCTCTCTCTCTCTGTCCTTTTCTCT
>JAUEKZ010060199.1:0-17065 GCA_031471865.1 Melibe leonina | reverse complement strand
CTGCACTGCATACTCTCTCAAGTTTGTCTCATCTCTTGTGATTCCCAGTGCTTGCTCCCTACCTTACTCATTATCCATTTATAGTCTATGTTTCTGCGATCTGTCTGCTTTTTATTTCTTTCATGCTCTTCACACTGTTCATGGCCTATTAATATAAAAGATTTCAATTGTCTTTCTAATTAGATTGTCATAAGTCTGTATGACAGCCAACAACCGCAAAGAAGTGGGTTATTGTCTTTGCTTTGTGGTCTCTTATCCTTCCTCTATATCTGAATTCCTTTCATGAGGAATAATGTAAAAAGTTGTGACAGATTTTACTTGAAAATATATTTTGGCTTTCAAGTTTGTGTGTGTTTTGGTGTTTAATTCTCACGGTTGCTCATGAACAAGATTTAAAAAAAAATTTAATCACTAACTATGAAGATCATAGGTGCCAGTTTTCCGCTAAATAACGGATATCTGCTATTCCGCTGACTAAACTAAACTTGCCTGCTATTTAAATTCGGTCAGCTTTTCACCCCTGCTAATCTTGTTTAGGTGAACTTTAAAATATAGAAGAAATGAAAATACACACCACACGTTACAAAACTAGATTTAGTATTCAAGAACTGCCACTTCACAGTACAAATGTAGGCAGTCTCTGTTTTGACTTGTTTTGATTTGGATTTGAGCATGGCTGAACTAGGAAAATTGTTGTCCGACTATTCTACTTAGTCTACCAGTGGTAAAACTAGGGGAGTGGTTGACAGGCCAGTGGTAGAGGACAGGGACAAAACAGACACAAAAAAAGTCGACGTTTTGGCCCTAAGCCTTCATCAGGACAAAGACAACATGTTAAAATTACACAAAAAACATAGAAAGATGCAAATAAAAAATTGAAAATGAAAATAAGTGATTCCTGGAGTGACGGGATAGATCCACCGAGCCGGGCCCTGGAAGCCCATTTGGGGAAGAATGACTGTCTATGGCTGATGTGGATGGTGTGTATGTATGTTTAAGTGAGTGAGTGAATACGAAGAGAGTAAGTGTGTGTAGTGTGTGTGTGTATTTGTGTGTGTAAGGAGACAAGCATGTGGTGAAAAGGAGAGCAGAAATGGGCTTGTGGAAGGGCAAAATGCCAAGGTGGGTTGTTGCATATTGAATGTTTGAACAAGTGTCGGTGTAAGTAAGTGTGGGTTAAGAGATAGGCTTGGAGACTCTGTGGATCTATCCCGTTGCTCCAGGAATCGGGTAAGTTTTTCACTTTTTAAAATTTTCCATTTTTATCAATGTTGTATATGCATCTTTTTATGTTCTCTATACATTTATAACCTGTTGTTTTTGAAGGCCTAGGGCCAAGATGTAAATTTTGTGTGTGTCCTGTTTTGGACTTGTCCTCTACCACTGGCCTGTCAACCACTCCCCATGGTTTACCATTGATACCCAATGGCCTAGCAATCCCACCCCCCGCCCCCCCTCCCCTCTTTCACTCTCACTTAGTCTACTAATGAAAAACGCATATAGAAATAGGCACCGGGAAACTTATATTGTAAAACAAGCCTCATTACCCGTTCAATGAATGGGCTGGTGGTTTGTTAGTGAGTGTTAGTAACAACGTGTAGTTGATATGTTGTTCAATTTGACTTCAGCTGCCTGCAGCATCCATTACTACTTGCCAAATTTATAAAGATTTTGATGAAAAGTTTTTCAATAATCAAAAGGCTTCTAAAATGTAGTCTTTAAATCAATATGAACCATTCCTCACATCTACTTATATTTATGCGCTTACATTTGAAAAGAAAACAATATTAAGTCAATATGTCGCCCATCCTCTTACTTTGTTGCATGCAAAATATGGCACTTTTTACACTGCATTTTCGCTCACTGGTTTGTTTTGTCCAGTTTAGTAATGTCAGATTATTTTTGGGTAGGACCACTGTTATTGATTTAGGGTCTGATTTTTTCCTGAAACATTTAATCACCAAGGTGATCATTGGATTATTTACACAAACACGAACATGGCACTAAGAAATATTTGTTACACGAACAGGCACTTGGTAAAGTCATTTACTGGCATCAAAATTACCAATAAGGTCAACCCAAAAAGCCAGTTGATGAATTGATCATGAATTTTACTGTAGAATTTAAAAAGCTGATTGGAACTGGCAAAAAATAAAATAACTGCAAACCGTCAGTTTGTGCAATTGCATGCTTAATATTTTCAAAATGAAAACATTAACATCTAGCACATTTCTTGACTAAAGTGCACCGAAATATATACATATACAACCAAACAAGAAAAAGGGACTTCTCAAAAACCTCAGACCATCATTATACTGTCCACCTTTAGAAAAATATTAAGCATCATAATACTAAACAGAATTTGACAAAAAGTAGAGGAATATTTATCACCTTCTCAGATTGGATTCAGTAAAGGAAAAAGTAGCAGCGATATTGTCTGGGCCCATCGCTGTATGAAAGCTCGAACAGAGAAATACAAAGAAGAATTTACAGTTTTAGGCATAGACATGAGCTGAGCATTTGATACCATCTGCAGAAGCAAACTCCTAAATGTATTCTAAAGCTTCCTGTAATAAGATGGCATCAAACTTGTTTGGCTGCTTTTGGCCAACACAACTTTCATTTTCACGTCTGGAAAAGAAAGCACCACAATCAACACCTCACTAGGAACACCACAGGGAGACAGTCTGAGCCCCATCTTTTTTAATAATTTACTTAGAAGCAGCACTAAAAACACTCATACCTAAACTTCCAACACACCAAAAATTTATAAAAGAATTAATTTACGCAAACAACATCAACATCATTTTCCGCTCCCAAGAAGATGAAAAAAAAATTATGCCAGTCATCTCAAACAATCGAACCGAATCAAAAACAGAAGTAACAAGAAAACTAGGGAATTTGATAAATGAAACAGAAGACATCAAAAGAAAAATCTTGGCACAAAATGCATTTCGATCCTTAAACTTAAATCAAATTTGGAAGAGGGATAATATAGGCAAGCACAAAAAGATGCAATTGTTGTATGAAGCACTTGTGCTCCCAATACTTCTGTATAATTGTGGAAGATGGGGCCTCATAGAGGTGAATTTAGAGTCTATTGGCTAGAAAAAAGGAAAAACAAAGATGTATACAAACGCTGCAGAAGATATCCAATCAGTCATACAATTACGAAACAAAGGCGGAACCTTCTAGGCCACATATTAGGACAGGACAGCAAGATTCCTGCCTGAACAGCAATGAAAGAGTACTTTAAAGAAGGCGGCAAAAAGTACAGGGGCCCAACACCGACGGCTTTCCCAACAGCACTGAATCAAGACCTTAAACTCTACAAGCAACACATAGAAACAGCCAATATTTTGCAAGAAAAACAACAGACAACAATCCCTCATCAACTACAGTCACAACAAGACCTTACGGATCTAACAAAACTTGCACAGGATAGACAGACATGGAAGAAGATTACATGCTACATATATTACAAACAATGAATGAGGCAATGTTGAGGGCAAGCGTCCATGCAACTGCGATGCTATTATATTCTCTCATCTTAGTCTACTAGTTTTGTCAGTAGTATAATGCATATTTAACCCTTAACTTGCGAAGCCATATTATTCCCATTGATGAAGATTTTTGGGATATGAATTTAAACCACCCGTTGCAAAAAAATATTTGTAACTCCATAACCAAGTCTCCAGATGGCTAGAGATATCATCAAGCTATGTACTTAAACTGTCAAAATAGATTAGATACTTCCGAAAATCTTTAATTAGCTAAGAAGTTCACCTTGTTAGTGAAAATATTGCCTATTTCTAGACCTACCTAGACCAGGCATAGTTCAACTGTTATCGCAATCCCAATTACCAATGTCATGTGTAAATTCACGCTGAACAACCATTCGATGGATCACAATTGGTCAATTGCAACAAGATAACCAATATATTTATAATAATCCTATTAAGAGAGATCAATCTTATCGGAAGAAGCCATTTTGAACTGTAAAAAATGTTATGACGTAGAAGTGGATAAAAATTGCAGCATTCCATGACTTTTGATGCAGTTAAGTTTGTCGAGTGAAGAAAATCCTTAAGAAAGAAGATAGATATTCACTAAAATCTGATTATAAAACAACAAGACAATCGGGATACCAAATTTTCAGCATTCCGACATCCCATGTGGGCGGACACATGTATTGCTTCTTTCCAAGCACCATAAGGTTTTGGAACAGTTAACCTTCAACGGAAGCTCACAAATAACATCAAGGTTTTCAAAAACACGCTCCACCACACAACCCTTAGAAGAAATACCCCTTAACCAGATTTGATATGTATCTTTATATTTTGTAAATTGCATTTTTATATAATGTAAATTTTGCCCATGTTACCGTGGGCCTTTAAGTATCGATATGGATGTGCATGGGTGTGCGCATATGTGTGCGTGTGTGTCCGTATATAATCAGATGCATAAGAGTGTGAGTATGTTTGTTGGTGTATGTGGGTGAATGCGACTGCTCATTTCTTTTCCAATGTCTTGGCTTAGCCTATGATCTCTTCTGTCTGGCGTGTGTGTGTACACCTGTCATCACAATGTTTTGATTTGATATGTCAACATCGTTATGATTCTTGTTAGGCCGACCCATTTTTGGTTGTTGAGTGTGTGTGTCTGTGTGTGTGCTTTATAATTTTTATTGTTAAGTGAACCTGAGCACTCCTAAAGTGTAAGGCGAGCTCTCATGATATGAAAGCATGATTTTGTTTTTTATTCATACTGACAGTAATACTCTACCAAGTTGGTCAGTTGATACGAAAAAGAAGAAGCCACTAAGGAATTTTTTTACCCTCATGTTTTTTTTTTGCATTCAGCCATTTGGTTCAGTATTCTAGGATTTCAATTGATGTCAAAGTCAGCATGTTAAGGGTTAAACACATTCCCTGTGTACCAACTCTTTTCCCGCTTTTTTAGGAATTCTTTGGTGGCACCTATGGAAGATATTGTGGGATTTAATGTTGCTTGTGTTATATAATATATAGTTGCTCTCTCATATGATATTCCTGTTTTTTTCCACTTGTTCTTTTGCTTAGTTACATGCTCCTTTTTTTCTTGGTAATTAACAATCTTTAAAACCTTTTAACTTGACAATCATACACAATCTATTTGATCTTTATTATCATAAGTAGAGCATAGGATTTCATTACATTATTTACTTATGATTCTTGGAAAACTTGGTATTCACTCTACAGTCTGCAACTCTAAGGCCTACTTCGGCCAAATCAGTAAGTAGAGACTTGAAGCTTTGCTAAATTCATGGACTAATTTTTTCTTTTCCCTTTTTGCAGTATAATTCTAGTCATGATGTACCCAATATCTATATATAAAACATCTATCAATGTATTGCTCCTTATTTGTGTGTGCTTCATGTCCCTTATTTTCCCTTCATGTAATCAAACTTGGTTATTGTATTTTCATTGACACCATATTGTATTCACTGTGGCTGTAACATTTGTTTAATGTACATAGACTTCACTCAGACAGTCTTTATGAGAAAGCATTTGTTACTGTTTACAAGTAGTGTGCTGTTGTCAAGCCCAAATAGAAACATTAAATCTGTACATTGAATTTATACCAGTGAGTATGAATTTTTAACTGTGTTTTGCTATAGAATAAGGAGTTTAAGAAGACTCAGGTCTGGTGGCAACAGACTCCTTAACCCTAGAAAGGCTAAACAACTATATATAGTTGTTTCCGGTCCGGTAACCTGGCAAGCACTACACAACTATATATTGTTGTTTGTTATGTATCTTGTTCAATCCAAGTTGTTACTCTTTAGTAAAAATAGCTCAAGAAAGTACTTTGGTAATATCTATTAATAACAGCCAATGAAAATTCTAGTTTTTTTAGTGCTCTATAACCGTTGACTGCTGAATGATAATAAGGCAAACTGGCGTCTCTTCTTTGTTTAGGTCGGAGTGTACTATTTGCTTTGAAACTGATCTCCTGTTCAGACGATCCCTTCACCGCTCGCGCTTTATTATTATTTCCCTTTTTGATTTCATATAATCATTCTAAATGTATGAGGGCGGGTTGATAAATAAGTATCTTTTGCCCATAAATCAAAATATCTTTTAGATACAATCATGAAACTTCACACATGCATTCCAAAACCATACTTCTACACTCATGTGCAACGACTAATTAATGTGACGTCATTTGTGCTCATAATTGAGTGACATCACAACCCTATTTAAACAATGCGGTTGAGAAAACGGCAACGCATAATGAACTTCTCGTCAAACAGCGCTCTGTTAATGAATTTCTAACAGCTGAAGGATGCTGCAAAGCAAATATCCATCAAAGATTGAAGGCCTTTTATGGTGACATGTGTATCACTGATGGCACAGTTCAAAAGCGGGTTGGAATTTTCAAAGTAGATGTCACAACAGAGACAAAGGTGTTTGATCACAAGCGACCAGGTTAGCCACTTTCTGCATCCGATACGAGTAATCAAGAAGCAGTTGACCATATGATTAGAGAGAATTGAAGGTCAAAACATAAAGATGTTGCTGATGAAGTTGGAATTTCAAAAGAACAAGAACACCATGTCGTGATATCTCTCTTTGGTTACTGAAAAATCTCTGCACGATGGGTCCCAAGACAGCTAACTTCAGAAATGAAAGCCTAGAAAAAAGACATTTGTCCCCAACATTTGAAAGAATATGACAAGGAAGGGTAGACTTTTCTGCAGAAAATTGTGACTGATGAAGAAACCTGGTGCAGTCAATGGAGTACAGGCATAAATCTTCTCCAGGCCCAATGAATTTCAAAGTCATTGTCTCTACAAAAAAATGTCTTGTTTTCTGTTGTCATTTTCTGGGACATAGAAGGCATTATAGTTCACATGGGATTTCTTGAACAAGGGCAAACAGTGAACTTGTATTTCAACTCTACGAGCCCTCAAAAATAGACTCACGCTGGTTTGAGGTGGCAGAGATTCGATATTGCAGCATGACAATGTGCGACCAAAAACTAGTCGTTAACCCAAGACGCATTAATTCGGTTCAAACTTCCGACCCCGCAGCACCCTGCATAAAATCCGGATCTTGCCCCATCTGACTATTTCTTGTTCCGCCTGTCCACGAAGTATCTGGAAGGAAACTGTTACAACAGTTATTTGGAAGTAGTAGCAGATATTCGTCGATCGGGCCGAGCGAAATCACCTGGATATCTTCGCTTACGGCATGCCCCAACTAGTACCTCGTTGACAGTTCTGTGTTGCTCATGATGTCGATTATGTGGAAAAATAAATGTTACTTATGTAGTTGAGATTCTAAGCTTTCTTTTCATGTATTACTTTTATAAGTGCTGTTGAAAACAAAAAAGTAATAACATAACGGTACTTATATATCAGCTCGCCCTTGTATGGATTGTTGTTGCGTACTTTAATCATAATCAAGATGTTTAAACCATGACTCCAATACACTCAGTGCAGTGGCGTACACCCCCCACATTTTTTAAACTCTTGGCCCAGGTAACCAGGTCAACTGCCAACAATGTCCACTTCCTTTTGACCTATTCAACATCTCTAGGATTTTAAAAAATTTTGATAGATAAAGAATAATAAAGGGGTGAACTATATGCACAAAATGATGAACCACTATTTTCTTTCTCGGTCTTTTTGTGTGGGTGTGTATATCTGTGTGTTTGTGTGCATGCGTGGTTGAGAGAAAGATGAGTATTTGTGACAATTAATAAGCAAACATGAGTGTGATGCATCAAGTTTGACTTTCTTAAAATGAATAGCTCTACTTAGTTGGCTGTCTTGTTAAATGAAGCTTACTACAAGCAAACATACTACTTAAGTTCTAAACAAGACTAAAATATATACGTATATGAAAATGCTTTTTTAGAGGAATCAACTCTCATAGGCTGTGTAGTACCATACATACTTTTTGTTCATTGATTTGAAGGACCAAAAACATCCTTTTTTTTTTTAAAAAGAGAACTAAAGGAGTAGAAAAAGTTAGCAAATGTATTTCCTATTTGTGATGAACTTTATGTGCAGGGTGGTAAGGAGGATGAATCAAATCTTCCTGACCTCTTGGCTCAGACTGAAGCAGCCCGTTTAAACATGAAAAAAGTTGATAATTGGCTTTTGCATAAGGTAATACATTCCAAGTTGCTGAGGTTTTGGTTTTTGTTATTGATATATATGTAGCTTAGGTTCCAAAAAGTACAAAAAAGCCTGTTGCTTTTTGGAGAAAAAAATCCTTGCCACTTGTGTCTTTGGATTTTGAGTTTTTTCTGGCCTTTTTTTTTCAATTCTATTTCTTTATGGTGTGTTCTTTTGATTAAATAAGTTCTTTACTTTTTTTTGCTGATGAAAAGTGTTTTTTTTTTTTTTTGTGAAAACAAAAGTAAAGGTTTTTAAAAAATATACTAGACCTAATGTAATTTGTCTTCAGTTTTAAATTAACTTACATATTGAATCTTTTTTTTAAATTTTGCCTAATTAATAATTTTATAGATCTTTATCTTTATAGATTTTGACCTTTGATGTCTTTTCTTTGTAGATTTTGACATTGATGTCTTAGAACTCTACCTTAAACTTCACATTTTTTGCTAATCCGGAAATCTACCTCAACATGGCTGATAAAAAAAAATCTGAGAATTTCTTTCAAACTGAATGTTGTTAACTATTGAACTAAAACTAATCAATTGAGTTCAGAGAATAAATAAATTGTTATGTCACAATTTTTTTTATTGTTATTCAAATGTTGTTATATGTGAAAGCTAAGATTACTAAGATTTTTTAAACAATAAAAATAAAATGAAACTTCAATAATCTTTCTTAAGATCCAGAATCAACAGTTCAAACTGATGTACTCTTTATCGCATCAGTAATTAAATCTTATTGATGTTTGTATTAAATGTCTGCTAGTAGCATAGGAAGGGAAGCATGCTGTTTTAGATTATTATGGAAATCCATCTAACTAGAGATACATGGATGCTTTTTTAAATCACTCTATGAACTAGATGAATAGCTAAGATTAATAAATAAACCAGTAAAGTTGCTTTTCTTGAGAATTTGAGTGACAGTCTTCCTGAAAATTTCTTCTTTTTTTCTATATTCTTATTAGAGATTTGCAAGTTTGATGTTGCAGATGCTTTGGCTTTCTGTGACATTTGAAAAAATATATTATCCTTTATGTTTGTCTCTTTTATTTATTTTGTTTGCTGTTTGTCTTGTTCATCATCTCCATGGTGCGGTTTATTGTTTTAGGGACACAGAGTTTCATTGCCTGTAAGGAAATCTCCAAGGATCGGTCTGGTACTTATATTTTTTTTCTGCATTTCTTTTAGACATACATTATTGCACAATCTAATGGGCGTCTGGCCTTTTATAAATACTCTTTTTCTTTCTTGATCAATCTATCCATTTTTCTTTCTTGAGAACACAAGAGAGTGAAAAATGATGAAAAGAAATAATACACTGAGATATTGTTAATTGTACAGCCACACACACTCACACACACACACATATATCTACAAACACACACATAAACATACAGACATACAGCACACAATACACACAAGCTTACACTAAGATTTTTACTGGACACACAAACTCACTCTTAGATATACAGACATAAATGGATACTCAGACAAAAGCTTGAGGGTGTGCACACGTCAAATAAATGAATAGTCAAGCTCTCTTGTCTGTACCAAATTATGTTTTTCTTTAACCAACAAACGCTAATGTGTGTTTGTACATTAAACTGACAAAGAGTCAAGATCTTTTTTTTATCCTTTTACAGATTTCATTTATTTTAAACTCAAAATCAAAAGTTTTATATTTTCAATCGAAGAAGTAAAGTTTTTTTTCACAATTGAAGGATAATATTTTTCTCATCATTATGGGGATTGCATATTAATGGCAATTTATTTTTGGAACAAAAAATGTGCACAGCTCAAATATCTTTTATGACTTTAAGATAACTCTTCTTAAATATTCTTCTATGTTTTTCCTCTTTTACTTTAGATTACATTATCCAGATTGATGTTACAGAGACTCACTGGCAACCTTTCTTTTCAAATTTTATACACCAGTGATTGAAAGTTGTAATTAATGTAACATTATTCTGTTTCAAATGACTCTTTCTTAATACTAACTAAATGATGAAATTCCAGTTTTTGTTTTAACAGAAACTGTTGAAAATAAATCAAAATATGTCTATTTTCTCAATATTTTGATGATTCCATTTTGGGTTAATTTGTCACAAAATATTCACAATTTGTCACAAAATATTCGTAATGTTTTGGTTCAAATAAATATCATTTTGTTTATGGTCAAATATAATTTTTGTACACATATGTTAAGAACTCCTCATTGAATTTTAATGAGAAAGTTTCACAGGGGCAAAAAAAATTGTATGGCTAATTCAAAGTAGGAAAACCAAAAATGTTCCGTTCCTTATTACCATCAAAGACTCAGCACAGTGGGCTGGTCGCCTTCTTGCTTTTGTCTTGATCCAAAGTTTCTGTCTTGGCTCTGTGATTGGTAATGTTTGGCTGCAGGGATGTGTGACACATCTCATTGCTCCATTTGTAACCAGACACAGAGCTGGACCCTGAGACTGCATGATTGAGTATTATTAAGTTTGTGAAGAAACCATTAATCAACTGCCCATGACTATCATATGTAATGATACTGACTTGTAGGTTCACTTCTATTTTTATCTTATCTCTTAAGCTGGCCTTTGCTTCTAGAGATTATTGATTTTAAGCCCAGGAGTCCAATCTGTATGCACTCTCATAAATTTGAAATAAAGGTACCGGTAAATCATTTACATATGTTGAATTGGAAAAAAAATTACAAAGTTTCTTTTGATACTGTTAGATTTTAAAAATTTAAGTTGCCAATTTTTAATGTTGCCATTTGTTAGAATGCTTATATATGCTGTACGGTTATCTAAATTACCCCAAACTGCTCCTGCTAATTTGAATGTTTGATTTTAATTACTGATGAATATTCATGACAGACAAGGCCTCAGTCTGCTTCCATGTCAGCTTCTAAAGAAAGACAAGTGAATAAAACCATGGTCGGCCTCAACAGTGAAGAAATCAAGATCATTCGTCGTGTGAAAGAAGAAGATACCCGCAAAGGCGGATGGATTCGAATTTTTCCTACTGCTGACAGCTGGGATACTCATGGGTAAGTTGTATGTAACTTAAGTTCTGCTTGAAATATTGTTCATCAATCCACTAGTCGAGATTGAAAGCAAATATTTATGAAAAGGTGTTCTTTTGTATTTGATCTGATTTTTTTTTTCAAACATTGAAGGTGTTTTCATACAACTTAGTTTAAATTGTTTTTAATGCAATACAATATTGTCTGATATCTTGACAACAAATTATTAAGTGTTAAGTGTGAACTTGAGTAATTTGTAATTGATTTCTTATTTCTACTTTCAGAACTTTTCTTCAATTCCACACAACTCATAATTTGATGCTTCACCAGAGACTTTATCCAGAACGGTAAAAGTTTCCTTTTGTATGGTAATGTAGTTGGAATGTATGGGTTGGTTTTTGAAAAAAAATGTATATTTCCAGTTTTTTAACAAAGGTAGAAAATGAAAAGTCTAAAAAAACAGATGAAAATGAATAGAACATTTGTATGCTTTTTATTCTGTTGTTTTATAATTCAACAAATCATTCAGAGAGCAAAATGATCTAAAAGTAATTTGCAATTTTTCTCATCTATGGTGACAATTCGCTCAATGAATTTTTAATGTGAAGCTTACACAGAGGCAAAAGACGATGTTGTGTGGCTAATGTCCTTATAAAAGCCATCAAAGATCTCCGGCCTGCTTTTGTCTTGATCCAAAGTTTCCCAGCTTTGTTATATTTGCCTTCAGGGACATAATGCATGTCCCATTGCTCCATTTGTAACCTGACAAAGATCTCAGCCTCAACACACCCCTATGATGTGGTATAAAGTGTTGGAAAATAAAGCAAACAAAAAAAAACTTCACTTCTCAGAGTTTTTGATTAGCCTAAAAATTATACCTGCAATTGCCTTTTGAAACTAGAAAAACCTGTCTATCACTATCTCTGTCAAAGGTGACAAGAACAAAGATTATTTTTCTCATCAGCCCTTTTGTTTTTACCTGTTGAGTCTTTGATAAAGATAAATGATTTCTTTGGCTCATTGGCATGTCATTGTTATTTAAGGCACAAGACTATGGTCTCAAGTAAGGTTCCTGGAACGAGTGTGGTTGTACCTTCAAAATCCAAGTGAGTATTAGTCAGATTATGCAACTGCAACTGCAGCACTTGTTTGAGGGTTGGGGGGAGGGGGAGGGGGGGGGAGGGAGGAGAGGTTTATCTCTCTGCATGACGTGAATTAAAAGTAACTGACCACTTTAAAATTCTTTCCGACACTCGTTCTCTTTCAAGTTGAATAAGTGAGTTGCTAAATACAAAGAAAAAGGAAATTGTTTTTGAAGTTAAAACTCATGAAGTGTGATTTTAATTTAGATTCCTAGGCATTAATTTTCATGGAATTTCAATTATATGAGAAGAAAGAAACAAAGAATTCAAAAAGAAAAGATTTGCAAACTTTTCACACTTTCAATTAACACATTATATGAGGATAACCTTTTTGGTCTTTTAGGTAGTAAAAAAACCAAACCAGATCACATTTACTGCATATCCCATGTTAGAAAATAACCATATTTTCATCTTTTTCCAAGGAATAACATCCATTTGCAAGTGACAGGATCCGGTAAAGCTGAACAGGAGGTGATGCTCTCTTAGTGATTTTTTTCATTTTTAGAAATAATTCTCATCATCTCTTGCAGTGAAAAATATGATCTACGAAATAAAGAATAGAAAGCTTATATGTTGCCCTACAATTTTATATAGGAGAGAAAAAGAAATAAAATCTTTCTTCATTAGCAACCCTCTTAACAAATTTTCAGTGTCACGACTGAAATGAATATAGGACATGCCTATGATATTTGTCAATGTTTTTGATAGGATTGAAATGAATCAAGGACATGCACATGATGACCCAAATTGTGGATTGGTACCCATTTTACACCTGAGTGGGTAAGGTAATTGGAGTAAATTTCCTTGCCCAAGGAAAAACCGAAGTGCCACTGGTAGGTATTGAACCCGGAGCCCCCGGGTTCTGTGCTGCGTCGCTACGAATTAGGCCACTGCACCTCCTATCAACAGAAAAGATAGTGTTTATTATAGAACTGACTGCTCATAGAGTTCAAATTGTGTATTTTAGATGTTTTTATACCAGATCTCTTAGTGATATTAACAGGAAAACAATGGATTTGATATTTATTGCTATTTCACTGATTTTCATTATTTCACATGTGAAATCTCATTAAAAAGTATGTCAATGCTTTAAGTGTTAGTATCGATCGGTTCAATAATCAAAGGCAGCTAGCTTATGAAAAGCTGCAGTTGCATTAAATAGAATTTTTAGTAGTTTAAGAGAAGTTGACAAAAAGATCTGTACAAAATTCTATTGGATCTGGTAAATTTGTCCTTGTTTATTTTGTACAATTAATGTTCTGTTGTACTCACATCCCTCATCATACTAGAAGTTATACAGCTTTGCAATTATGTAAGTTATAACTGGAATGAAATCTATTCTCATATATCTTGGGTCTCGAGAGAGACTTCTTAATGACGTTAATTACATTTTTTTGATATTCAAATATTTACAGAAATTCATTGAAAGCTATACACAAGCTTTAATCAGAGCTAAGCAGTATGAAAGAAGACTAGGACATGGCAAAACCAATAGGTCACGCAGAAAGAAACGATCACGTGAGTATATTGTGTTATTTGCTCTATTGGTGAGTTTGCTTGTAAATTGGTTGATGTTATTTTTGTCCTTTAGGTTAACGGTTAAGGAAAATAATTCACATGCTATATATTTTATACCCGCTTGTCTCTTCTACCACAAAGTTAACATTTCGGGTTTTAAGTCCGCCTTACCTGCTATCTAGAATTTGAAAAAGCTGCTGTTATTTCTTTTTGGATGCATATTCCTGCAGGGTCTGTCCAGAAACAGAAACTTGTACAAGGTATTGCTGAAACTGAGGATCAAGCTGAGAATGCTAGTGATGATGACAATGAACGAGGCAAAGAAAAGAAGGATCAAGATTTGAAATCAGAAGGTGACCTCTGAAATGGAACATTAACTCTTTCAGTGATTTCCATTTTCATCTTTAAAGTCAACACATGTAATTCTTGGCTTACATCAGCAACTTAGCAATTCCAACAAAATATCTTTTATTTAGATTTTGCACTGGAAACTATAATCAAAATGAAGCTCTATCTCTTGTGGGTAAAATGCGTTTTGAATTTTGAAAATCCATCAAGAAATAAAAAAAGTTATGCAACTTTAAACCATGAGTCAGGTTATATAGAAAAAAAATCCGGAAAAAGTTCCGGAACGTTTCTACAACAACAATGCATGAAGCGATTTGCGTCATGGCCGCCTCTAAGTCGATCTAATGTGACAAAAGTTGGGGTGATGTGTTTGTAATGTTTGGAGAGATTTTTTGAGCAATTTTGATGAAATTTAGGATTTTGAAAAAGAAAAGGTTAATAATTTTCCAGTTTTGTGGACTTGATCTTTTTTTAAATTTAATCACTCAATAAATGGACTAA
Organism: Melibe leonina; assembly: GCA_031471865.1. Classification (NCBI taxonomy): domain Eukaryota; kingdom Metazoa; phylum Mollusca; class Gastropoda; order Nudibranchia; family Dendronotidae; genus Melibe; species Melibe leonina. The sequence goes on along the minus strand of JAUEKZ010060199.1, from coordinate 2,371 downwards.
CTAAGGGTTCTGACTAGAACAAAGTGACGTACAAGAAAGTTTGCTGACATGAATAAAACAAACCCTTCTTCTGATTGGATGCCAAATTTCATTCATATCCATCGAAAAACGACTTCATAAATAATAAATTTCTTTAAAGTGACTCTTGAGATAGGTTGTGTCCCGTGAAATCTGTCACTTCGTGGACCCATTTTTGGTGACACACCAAGCGCACATGTTGGGATTGCTCAGTGCCACTTTAGTTAAGGAAAGCTTAAATTTTGACTTTTCAAGAAACAAATTTAAAGAAGATATTTTGTTATAAGCTGATGGAAAAAACTGCACAAACAAGAGTGGCTATTTGAAATCTAAGATGAATTTCAACAGACTTTTGATGTCTGACCGTACATCATATTTAAGCTTTCTTTTGATTCACAGTCAAGAGCAAAGACGTAGATGTGGATCCTGGAAGCAAGGAAGGTGGTGATGCTGAGGGTGTTGGGGCAAAAGTATCCACCTCAGGCTTAAACAAGGATGTAGAGAGGGAAGACCAGAATGCCAAGAAAGAAGTAGTTTCAAATGACGCTGGCGATCTGAAACCTGAAGGATACAATTCATCTGAACTTGTCTATCCAGCAAGTCCTCCTCCAGAGCCCAAATATGATGTCATTGGTTTGTTGGAAAAGGGACAAACATTAAGGTGTGTAGTTCACAGATTTTCCTGTTCATGTGTATGTTTATATTTATATGTGTGTATATGTTATATATATATTTTGGCTCTATTTTTATCAGACATAGCAAAAAAAAAAAAAAAGAAGCTAATTCTGGGTGTTGCAGACACAAATATAATGTTTGATATCATTGTTGTATAAAGATAAGCATAATTAAAAATGAGTTTTATAATTTCTTTGACTACCCAGTGCTTCCTTCGTTGTAGATTTTAGCAATGATTCAATACAACACAGAGTGTGGATAGTGCTAATTGTAATGACTGAACGCATTCAATAAACTTTTGACATGCGAATATTTTATTCAGCACTTCCTTGTCCTGTCACAAAAAAAAGAAGGTATGGTAGGAAAATATCTACAGTCGAGGATGGACATATTGACATTGTCGGGACCGGGGACAAATGTCGATATAAGCATCTTATCAGTCCACCTAAAAAATGTAAGGGAAACAAGCGGAAAATGGGAGGGCCCAATAGTTGAAGTCAATCTTAATGATTTGGTGGCCCTTAAACAGGTTGGTTTGAAATTTCGGAACGTTGGTATTACAATTTGACTTGATGAAAAGGTAAGTGATTGTGGACTGCATCTGAATGACAGTAATAATTTTGTAGACACTGTCCTCAGCATTGTCTATGGCTACTGATAATGCAACTGTTAGTTCCCTGAGTGTCGAACCTGATTTCCCTATCTTTCTGTATTCCATTGCTTAGTCTAGGCCTAAGCTAGAGAGGAAGAGGGAGGCAAATGGAGAGACAGACAGATTGACTGACAGAGGGAAAGAAAGAGAGATAAAAACAGAGAGAGATTGCGAGAGAGAAACGTATTAAAGAGAGAGTGAGAGATACGTAGAGGGAGAGAGAGAGAGAGAGAGAGATGGACAAAATGGAAAGAGGGATGGAAAGAGAGTGAGAAAGATAGAGGGAGAGAGGGACAGACAGAGTAGAAAGGGAAAGAGTGAGACAAAAAAGAAAAGAGAAAGAGAGAGAGAACATGTTGCGACATAAGTAAAAGACAAACATTAATAAAGTGCTGCAACACTCGTGTAGTGTGTAGTGATTCTCAAGCTAGCTAGCATAAAATGTTTACTGTATGCCACGACACCCACCCACACACAACAGGCGTGTAGTGTGTAGTAATAGACGAGCTAGCTAGCAGGCATAAAATATTTACTCTATGCAACTTGGATAGAGAGAGAGAGAGAGAGAGAGAGAAAAAAGCCGTATAAGACAAGCATTACTGCCATGTAACAGCACGTGTAGACCTAGGGGATAGTCCTACACATTATTACACTTGCGAGCTCACAATTATGTTACGTTAATCTGGATGATTTGGTGACCCTCTAAAGGGCTGGTTTGAAATTGAGGGCGTGGGCACTTAATTTGACTTGAAAAACTCAGTTATGGTGGTCTGTTTCTGAATGCCAGGAATCATTTTTGTAGACAATGTCCTCAGCATTGGCAATGACGTCAAACAGAGAAACGCCTTCCATGTGATGTTGTGCAAAGTAGCTTAGGGTCTTGATGGCTGCTATAGCGGCATGACTTGGAATCGCTTCTGATTGTACTATCGATTCTGATGATCTTCACGTTGTCATTGACTCTTGTTAATAGTTAAGCTTGTTAAACCGATACGGGGGGGGGGGGGGGGGTAAAAAAATTGCATT
>JAUEKZ010060088.1:0-17070 GCA_031471865.1 Melibe leonina | reverse complement strand
CCCCCCCCCCCCCCCCCCCCCCCCCGAAAAAACCATGTTGCATTCCTTACTCTATGAACGACTCGATATTGTAATTCAGTCTAATGAAAAATGCTTTTTAAGTGATTGATGATGGGTGCTTTTCTTATGGCAGGTAGCAAGGCTGAACTCCTTGGCATTGAGCGATTGAACACATCAAAGCTGTTTTGAACACTTGGTTTTTATCCTCTTGGACGGAGATAAAATATGACAACAGTCAACAATTTTGACAGCAGAGGGCAGAGGTCAAATCATGGAACAAAATCACCAGTCACACACACCAGCTAATACGTACCAATACATTCCACCTGATAGGAAACAATACATCCAACCTAATACATAACAATTCCAGACTTGCCAACCAAGTTCAGTGACCAGTTCAAATTCTTTCATATTTTCTTTCCATATATGTAAATGACATTTTTTTCTTCAAAGTTTTGCCCAAAAATGCATTTTAATATTTTAAGCAGAATTACAGTTTAAAAAAACAAAGGTGCCTTCCATTTAGAGATATTTCACATGCTATCAATGTTTCCCCCAACAAATGCATGCACTCTTTGTACATTCCTCCAAAGTCTACCATGCCTTGAACTCATTTAATGAGAAAACCCACATTATCTTTCAGAAAAAAAAGCTCATATAAAAATGAATAACTATTTCATCATGTTCACATATTGGCATATTTTCAGTGACAATGCAAATTAAAATGCTGGTTGGCAAGTCTGCAATACGTAATATGTACCAATACCCCATACTAATAGGCACCAATACACACCATAGACCAAGCATAGAGTATTCACTGAACAAAACCCAGTCCACTACAGTTGCACTAATTATCAACCATTACACAATGCAGCATTAAGCACCTTTTGATAATTAAGTACCAGCTCTTCACAGTTTTTGAGGTGGCAAAAAAAAAAAAATAATAATAAAAAAGTTTTATTTCTTATTAAAAAAAAAAAAAGAAGATAATAAAAGATAAAAGATATTAAAAATTTCAGAGAAGAATGAAGAAAAACATGCAATGTGCCTAAGAAGATAGAGAATAAAGTTTGCAGAATGCTGACCTTAACCATGAATTTGATAAAATACTGGTACGTAAAATGAACACTATTACTATTACTCTCTTAACATGAGCGAGGTTTATCTTTTTCTCAAACACATGGGGAAAAAAGTTACAAAGGTTACAAATGCCCAACCCCCACCCCCCCCCCCCCCCTCCACCTCTACCCCTTCCCTTCAATGCAACCCGTTGAACATAACTGATTAGCATTAAACTGACTAAATAAAAACTATAGGTCCATGACCAAAGCTCTGCAAATGCGCAAGTTGACCGTAACAACTTTTTAAAAAAAGTAACATGACTAAATAAATTGATGGAGTCAGTAACTATTCATCTTAGTTTTGACTTCATAAAATTAAAAAAACAACAAAATAAAATGCATCATTTCATTTGTCACAAAGGAATAATACAAGGTCCCAAGTCTTTGGTCAATCAGACTTGAAACCAAATTCAAAGCAAGGTGATTAATAATAATAAGATGAAGCCATTATCGCTGAGAAAGGCCCCAAGCAATAGTGGAGGTGATAAAAAGGAGTGTGCAAACCATTCTTTATCAAAGCATTCCAGATGGAAATTAAAAAAAAGAAAAGATGACCATGGTGATGACGTGAATAAAAAACAGCAGAAACAAAATTGTGGTGTTGGCAAAGACAAAAACCAATCTCTTTTGTTCACAATTTGAACAATGCATCATATAAACATGAGGAAAACATCAGTCATAATCATCCAATTTTACACTTCATACACCAAGTCTCTTCAATAATAATATCATGATAAAACCAGGGTGGTTTCTTTCAACAATTTTTTCATTAGTGAGCATTTTTTTCATTTTGTTATACTTTTCAGAAAATTTTCTACAACAAAACCGTAACACATTCAAAATGATTTATAAAAGAATTTAACATTTCCTTTATTCCTAATTTTTTCTCAAACAATCTGTTTGTTTTTAAGGTACTTTCAGCTGCGAAGGTCATATCAGTTCTCAGAGGTAAGTAAAAGGACATGTTAATTTTTCTTTAAAAGCCTGGCTTTGACCCTGCCAGATACATTTAACAGAAAGATGATTTACTTGAAAAAAAAAATATATTCAAAGAATTTATGATGACGATAAGAAACACCCTGGAGTAATTCAGACCAATCACACAAAGATAACACATTGCGATGATATCATGGAGATGCCTAATGCGAACGCGAGATTTTAAATTGATAAGAGAAAGTGCAAAATTTCTATTTTAGTCTCAATTTAACCATACCAGGGTCAATTTGTCAATTTAGGGATTTAAAAAAAAAAGAATACATGGAGATGACGAAATTTAATCTTTTGTTTTATGGAAGAATAGATTTTGCCATTTTGTACAAGTTTTGCATAGATGACAATTTTGAAAACTCTCTCCAGTGAAGCACAAAGGGTGGGTATCACCCATTTTTACAAGTGGAAAGATTTTTATAACTTGGGCAAAATATTATCGAAAAGTATGAACTGAACATGTAGGCTTGTCTTCTACATTTGTATACTGAGAGCATGTCCCCGAAAGTATCGCTTTGTAAAAAATGACATTACAAACATTTGGCATAGGGCCTTGATGTCCACACATCCTTAATGATATCATTAAATGAATACAAATTGTTAAGAAAACATGCAAACACACACACACACACTAAATAAAAAAAAAATTCAGATCAACTCAAAACACTTTTTAAAAAAGCTTCAGCTAGAGGTAGACTATCCATACAGCCAAGCCTGCCAACTTGACAGCTTGTTGTTTTTTTTTATGGAACAGTTAAAATCCAATATGTACATAAATAGTTCACTATAAATTCTCTCTCTAATCTTTAAAAAAAGCCCATTCAACAGATTCAAATTTTCATTTTTGCTTTAACTGATAGACAAAAGAGTGGAAAAAAAACAAAAGATAGAGGAAGTTGATTAAGAACTTATACTAACACAATTGTTAATTTCTTGATACATACATATTATGCCTTATTATTCTAAAGATTACAAAATCTTGTTCAGTCATAAATCACTATTACATGACAGATGGGACGATCACAAATGTACATCACTGTCTCACCAAATCAACACAAACTTAGTGGAGATGACAACATCCAAACAGAGCACAACGTTTTGTGAGATCACCTACTGAACGACTACAAAGAAGAAAAAAAATATTTTGAACATAAAAAAACACCTTGAAAGGAACTCATGATTTTTTAAAAAGGGCCGAAAAATACAATACCATGCGATTATATTTGAGGCTCTTATTCACTATCCTTTATACTTTATAGACTTTCAAGAAAATATTTCAACATCAATGAAATTTTAATGATCTCTAGGATTAGAGATGTTTATGTCAATGGGTGAGCATTACAAACAAATCTGAACACATCAGTAGATATAAGACAACAGTACAGCTTCCAACAACAAAGAATTAGAAAGGCTTAGACAAAGAACATACAAAAAATAGATAGTGGATTAAATTTACAAAAGGAATTTTTAAAATGGAGAAAATACACTTAGATCTTTTAGTAAAGAGACAAACAAGTTTTCCTTAGCAACCAAGACACCAATAATCTAAATTTTTAATGTTGATCAAATGTTTTTCAGCTTTAAAAAGTAAATCTAATAATTAGTTTGATTTCAATGTTTTGAACTAACATATCACTTCTTAACTGTCTTTGATCAATTTGAAGTTTTTTTTTTAACTAGATACATTTTTTTTCAAAACATAGTTTGAACAAAGGAACAGCATATATCACATGGTGCAATCTATTTCTGTACACCAAAAAGGATAGGAAGCTGGGATTGTGTGAGGCATTAACACACATACAAACATCAGGTTCCACTGGGATAAGCACACATGTCAATGCATTGTGGTCTGAATTCAATAATAAAAAATATTTTTTTTAAAAAAAGGGGGGGAGGGGGGGGAGAGACAATCTTGTGAAAACAAAATAAGTTGGCACAAATATTTTAAAAAATCTTTAGCACAGCTTCAAAAACATATTCCATGACAAAAGAAGAAAGATCTTGTTTAACATTGGCACAGTGCTATCAACCCATCAAGACTGGCACAAGCACAAGACAGAATCTCCTGAGATTGTTGGAGAGCAATATTATACAAAGAAAATGTCTGATTTCACACAAAAGACACAAGTCTATTTTACTATTCATCCCCAGATTTGTTGATGGGATTTCATATCACAATCCAAGTTCAGTGCTTTTCAAACTTCATTCTCAGCGCTTCCCAATCACAAACACCCCAACAATCAAACTCCCTGATTCCTACAGTTGAATGTGAAGGGGCTGACTATCCTGAAATGCATCATTTATATTTGTGCAATAATGTACACTGCATTTTTAAAAACAAAAAACACACTATATAGTTATCATATGCCATGAACATAAATGGAAGTCACTTCAACTGAAAAAAACATAAAATCATATAATCAAATCAAACAGAGGCCATACATACTAAATAGTTACTGGAACTAGGAATATACAAGCCAAACACGATCAATCAATACAAGATCGCTTCAGGAAGAACCAATTTATTTCATCAACGATAATCCTCAATAAAAAAAACCACACACACACAATTTTTTTTAATAAACCTATATAAATCCAGCAGCAAAAAATTTTGCATTTTAACAATGCAAATCAGACTCAATAAAACAACACTGAATGTATTGTATGCATAAAGGTAATAAAGTTTGGAGATTACCTACGACATAATAAGAAAAATGTAGTATTTGAAAATATTGAACACGTTTGGCCTGTGGCAAATTCAGATAAAATTTTAGCAGAGATTTAACAATGCACAAGGTAAAAACTTTTAAAAAATAACAACTATAAAGATAGGAAAATACAATGTAAATGCACTCGTAAAGAAAATTATATACAGATAATTTGTTTCTATGGTATATCTTGGAATGTTATTTTCAATCAGTTGCATAAGTATTTTTTCTCCCTAACAAGAGTAACAAATTTGAATGGTTGAAACGTTTGTCTAAAATAAAGAAGAAGAAAAAAAGCAGACATATTCAATGTTCTGATGATACGAAATATTACAATAGAGATTTCCTTTTATGTGGACAGAAGGCGGTAGTAACTAATAACTAATAGGCTTTGATTTAATCTGATCACTCAGTGTTGTGACAAAAATATTTAGCAATTTCTGTTATCACATCTGAGACCAGATTAAGAAACAAATTCACCCTACTGACAGATTTGAATGTTTCATATTAATCAAACTATATGAAATCTCTCTTTTTTCTTCCAATTACCTACATCATAAAGGCCACAGTAGTAACTGTTTCAGGCATGTAATCCAAATGTCTCATGCTGAATTAAAATTTCAAAGTCAGAAAAATATACACAAGAGGTTTTTTTAAATATATACAACGCTTTCTGTGATCCAAAACACACCACTTTGAGATTTTCTTTGTCCCTGGTACCCACAGTCTTCAATAATTCATTTGGAGGTATCAGAGTCTTCCCCATCATCATCTGTTTTCACTTTCTTAGCAATGTCACTGGGTCTACTACAGAGAGTATGCTTGAATGAGAGACGAGTCACCTCTAAGTACCCTGGATTGTACACACTCTGTTGGCTTTGTTGGGACTGGGACTGGCTCTGGAAAAAGAGATTTAAGAAAGAAAGAAAAGTCATTCAAGTAATAGAAAATAATAAAGAAAAAAAAGTAAGTATAAATGCCTTTGCTCAAAACAATACTCAGTAAGTAAAAGAATGAAAATAGAACCAAAAATGAAAATTCCCTGGTGGCAAATATTGAAACCTGATCAACTATCCACATTTTATGGTTCAGTAATACAACACATGCAACATAATACTGAGCATTATTCTATGAAATAATCAAAATATTTATTTGAGTTTATGCTGTCACCAATTTAAACATTTTAGATAGGTAGAAGGAAAGCAAGAAGCATAAAATTGACAAAACTCACAGGAGGGGAGAGGAAGGTGTCTGCGAGTGAAGTTCCCACCCTGCTGTTAAAGGCTTGTGCTTGAGACAGCTGATTCGAGTGGAAGAACTCCACCAAGGATTTCCAGATCTTCTTGCGATGAACATCAGGAATATGCATCTCTTCAAGATTCTGTTAAAAAAACCAAAAACAAATAGAACAAATTGAAAAAACATCTGAGGGGAAAGGGGGAAAGGATTTTGCTCCTTGTTCCCATTTTCAGGGAGGTGCAGTGGCCCAAATCGTCACGACACAACACAGAGCCCAGGGATACCAGGTTCAATGCCCACCAGTGGCAATTCTGCTTTTTTTGGGGCAAAGATATTAAATCCACCAAAACGTCAAATGGTTACTTGGAAAAGTATTCTATAATAGACTAGCATCCTATTAAGAGTGTGACAAGTATTGACACTTGTTCCTTTCACTCTACAGGAACCAGAATAAGCACCAGCTCTAATGGGCCTGTGTGATCTAAAGGTTGTCATAGGACTAACACAACTCAATAAAATATTCTTTAGCATACACACAAAGTCAGTGAGTGATGGGGTGAATTCAAATCTCCATATTGATCCGGTCAAAGAGTAAAAAGTCAAAATCACTGATGATGTGCCCTTGACATGGTAAACGCACTTTGCCTCACTTAATCAAATTGGGATTCAATGCTGTGGAATCACACTATTTCTTGGGACAGGATGATGAGTCATATTTCCCCTTTTGGGACCAATGGACAATTTACACATTTACATTATTTTCAGCAGCAACAGCAGCCTGTACCGTGCTGTGTCCTCACCTCTTGGCTGAACTCCTCCAGCTGGTAGAGGTTATTAAACCCAAGCTGCTGGAAGCTGTTGATGTAAGCTGATAGACCCAGTCTCTCCAACCATCTGCCATTACACAGAGATTTAAAAAACATATATTTTATTTTAAACTAATTTTGAACTAAATAAATTAACCAGTTTTCAGCATTTTATAGAACCTGCCAAAATCAAAAATTTAAATGGCTGTATTTTTCTACAGAAACATACAGTAAGCCGGCTTTGCTAGCCAAAAACGTTAAACCGTTCTGAAACAAACAAAAACTTAAGCGAATAAGAGTGAGTTATTTAATTGAATGAAGTAAAGAAGTCAGTGAAAAGTCACTAAAGCTCCAATTAAGGCTCCAGGGATATACTAGATATAAGAAAAGCTTTGAGATTGTATAAAAAACTTGTAATTGGCAGCTGAAAAAAATTGCCTGAAAATTTTTCATGCATATATTTTTTATTTTTACAAAAACAATGCAAAAAAACCATTATCTTATTCAAAATCAACAATTGTCAGACACATTACAGGTCTAGAATAAAACCAATATTTCAAACATAAGAATCTCCATGAATCAGATGATATAAAAAGAACAACCTGGTACCGAGCAGTTCACTCACCCAGATATGGAGTTGTCATGGTGATCTCCCATGCTGACCACACCTACTCCGTCAATACGCTCCTTCTTCACAGGCATGTCAAAGCCGTCGGCAACTCCACTGGACACCAGGTCCAAGTGGTCACTGCCCTGAGAGCTGGTCACTGCATTCAGCATGCCAAGTAGGTCATCGCTGTCCTCAAAGTTGGACAAAACATTGCAACGGCTCTCTGTGCTCATGGTGGAGGAGGTGGAAGCTTCCGAAGGGCTTACTCTGTCTGTCGGTGCCGCAAATGCCACCTCCGATCTGGAAATAATACACACACAGTTTGCCTTTTAGTCTCAAGTTCAGTTAAAATAGAAAAAGAGGGGCAGTCATTTCATAAAGTATCTAAAACATATTATTCGTACTTCGTACGATATGTACCATCAAATTAGAAGAAAAAAATTTGGGTTAAGGGCAATGGATGAGAATAAGGAAAAAGAGGAAAAGGATGTTATGTAATTTTTGAGAACATACTGCTCGCAAAATATCCCTTAGCTCCATTAGTTTGTAGATATTTAATGACTCTCTTGAGTTATGAACATTTCAGTAAATATCAGGACTGTAGGCAAACCAGCATAAAGCCTGTAGACAGTTGTTTGGATCATTCACTCAATCTAAAATGACTAAAATCTGAAATAATAATATCCTGTCTTCAAATGTAGAACATCATAAAGCTGGATCCCATTCCACCACTATAAATGTTATTGCTCATCACCTGATGCAGATTACACTTTAATTTGTTTCTTTTAGGGCACTTTCCACTTCCATTTTCAAAGTTTGATTTTAGCTTGCAGATTTCTGTAATTTTTAAGAATTCTATGGTACTTTTTAGAGCATAGTTTATATAGTATATGATTCTAACAGGAAAAGCTCTACATCAGAAATATTTTGTCTTCTCTTTGTCTTTGCATCACCACACAGAAAGTAGCCATGAAAAGAGCAAAGTGGAGGACATAATTTGTCTGTTGAGTTTTCGGGTGCTTTCCTCAGCTACAATCATATCAACCTCTTGTGGTAAGTAAGATGATAGGTCAGTTTAAAGAGCAGCCAGATTTCAGACATTGCCAGTAATGTTTCACAGAGAAATGATTTATATAACAGTTGAAAAACAAAAAACATCCCATCATCTCTAACCAGAACCAGCACAAAGGAAAGAGGGACAAACAAACAGATAATTTAAAAGCCATCCCACACACATCATCAGCACTATGGTCCAGGATTTGGACTACCCATTGCGTAAGTACTCAGTACTACCAATGACCTTGTATTAGTATGAGGTAACAAAATGTAGAACATGGGGGATAACTAGAGGTCAACAGCCAGGATTATGACAGCAAACAGAATGCAAAACAACAGTGTGTGTATGTTTGTATTAGAAAGCAATGAAGAGAGTGCTAGAAAAAGTAAGATAGGCAAGGCCAAAAGAGACGAAACAGAACTAGCATCCACAAGACAACCTGTTAACCACCCGCATGACAATTGCTGCCCAGGCATTACAGGTGATTAGTCAAGTCTGTCATGTTGTCATGCTATTTGGATCTGTTCACAGTGATAAAATAAGACATACAGGTCTTGCAATGATGGAGACAAGATAAAGTCAATTTCTGAGAGATTTACATTTACCAACAAAAACAGTTTAAGAGTTGTGAGGGGAAAAAAAATTAACACAAGAATATCCCTCTAGATCTTATAGTATTTCATCACACAACTAAGTCCAAAACAAGTAAGTCTGACTGATACAAGAAATTGGAGGCTTTCAGATGAAATTGTTTATTACAAGACAAAATGCAATGTAAGAATATATACCTTTCAATCATCATATACACTCAAACCTTGTTTTATCCCCATTCTCACCTACTGCAAACTTTAGATGATGGAACGGATCCACCACTTGTAAAAAAAATCTTAAAAACCTTCCATTTACCACCATCCGCCAACACATTATCTGTGACACCCCTGATTTGCATCAGAGTTATTACGTCATGTTATATCGCCAGCCTTCCACTTACACTTTGATCCCTTTACCGGTGGGTCCCTTTGTAGTTGAATGCCCTGCCTATGGACCAAGAGTTGCTTTATCTTCCAGACTACTGCCCTCTCCTACTACCCCAAATTGTATTTTCATTGTATTGTACCACCAATCCTGTTATACGGTCAACTTTTAAGTTTCCCCCATGCTTGACAGAATAACGAGGTTTGAGTGTATTTTAACACAGAATGCACTTCTGGCATTGAATACAAAGACAAAAGAGCAATTTGAAAAGCATGAATAAATGTCATTTATGTATGTATGTATATATATATATATATATTTATATAAATATCTGTATCACAGTTTTCATAGAGTTTACAAGTAAATGAATATTTAGGAACTACAATACAAGTTATCAAACTGTTTTAAAGTAAGTATATCAAAGTTTTATTTATGAAAAGAAAATTATTATCAAAATTTAGGTTGTAAAATAATAAAAGTGTTTGTGTTACACCCCTTGATACCTGCTCAGACTGCTCAATTTCTGCAAATGGAGCAATCAGGCATGTGATTTGTCCCTGCAACCATACATAGCAACTCAAAGAGCCAGGAGAGAAACTTTAGATCAAGACAAAAACAAGTAGGTGATCAGCCCACTATGCTGAATCTTTGATAGCCTTATATTTAGGGACCAGAGATTTGTTTTGTTTTGCCCCTTTGAATGGAGTTTAATTATGGGGTGGGGGTGGGGGGACGGCCTCCGAGTAAGCTTTTATTTAAAATCAAATGAGAATTTTCTACAAATGGTGTTGAATATTTTTTAATTTGAAATAATAAAAAAAAGCATTGAAGTTTTTAAAAAAAAAGAGCATTGAAATAAAAAAAATTAAAATTAAAAAAACATAATCAAATTTAAATTATGAATGTTAGTAAGTAGGCACAATTTTGAAAACTGAGCAAAGATGCGTAAACAACTAAAGATATTGAGATGTCTCATGGGGAATGAGAGGTATTATCATTGAATTTATTGCACAACAGATATCCTTTCTCAAATAAAGCAATTGAATTAAGTAGATGAGACCTGTCCATGAGTGTTGATGCATGCCTATGAATCTTATTTACTAATGACTTATATGCTTTTATGATGACATATTATAAACCATGTTTTTCATAGTACAAAAAAAGAACAAAAAACATTCAGTTCCTGAATTATCACAAAATGTACAATTATCTAAGGTCATCAATATAGATGAATTAGGCGAATGGCAAAAACTAGATGAAAGCAGGTTGGGGGGGGGGAGAGAAAGAGAAAGAGAAAGAGAGAAGAGAAAGAGAGAAAGAGAGAAGAGAAAGAGACAGAGAGACATACAGAGAGTCATGTCAGAAAGCAACAGGAAACTGTTAACAAGGCAGAGGAAAAAATGTGAATATGAAGCTCAATAACAGTTAAAAAAAGAGAATAAATAAAGATGGCATGGGTACATCAGATCTGTATCATAATAGACAGCAATGCAAGAATCAAACATTCACAAACCCATTTGTAACAAACGAGAATGCTTAACAACGAAAAATTGAAGTCACAGAAAATGAACTATTTACAGGGATGGCTTTCTCTTTCAGCCTGAGCGATTCCTTGCTTTCAAAAATCACCCAGCTTTTGCCTGATTAATTTTCCCTTATGCTCTGATTAAAGTCTTGACTGTTTTTTTTTAACTTTCCAATACACAGTAACAAAAAGGATATTTTTTACTGTTTCTGTAGACTTCATGCTCTCCTGAGGTGCACTACTTTAAACCAATTAGTACACAGGAAGGGCATGCAAAAATAAAAAACCAGGAAAGCTATATCAAAAGCTCCAGGCTGAAAGAGTTGCCATAAAATGGACGGATTAAACTGAAAAACATTTTTTTTTCTTTTTCTTTTTTGAGATAATAAACTTATCACTTGTAATTGATGCTGAAACTCTTTCAGGTAACAAAAAATGAAACAGAAGAAAAAGAAGACATGATATAGAAATTTGTTTTTACAAGACATTCAATATGATATCATCCTGACAACTAAAAACAGTGTGCGAATTCAACGAAAAAACCTAGGAGAATGTTTTTTTTACAATGAGATCATTCCATAGACCATGGTATTGTTAAATCAACCCTTGTGCCCTTAAACTATAAGGCAGTGGTGTCTGAAGTCTTCAAATGTTTGTTCTGCTGTATAATGGCAGCTTTAAAACCTGTTTAGTATTAGTTTGTAGTTTCTTGCAAATGACACTTCCAGATTTGATTTAAAAAAAAAAAATTTTTTTTAAAGATCAAAGCTTGTTAAGAATTTATAACTACATTATAAATTGTCACAGGCAAATTAAAACTGGCTTGAAAAAAATATTACCTCCTGATTTGAAACCTTAGTGTTCAGATTATCAAAGTGGTATTTTTGAGGTAGGTAGAATTACAAGAGATAAGAATTACTCGAATATGAGGAAATATGAAATGGGAGAAAAATAGATTGATTAATCCCAAATGAATAAATATTTTTATAGCAGAAAGGAATAAAATCAAGAAATGAAGCCCAATTGAGACAGCACAAAGTCCTTTAAAAGAAGGAGACAAGTGAGTTTTCTGAAGAATAAACCATTTCAAAGATTTTAAAAAGATAATAGATCATAAAACAATTTTTGTTGTTGTTAAAGAGGTTTCAGTGTAAAGGAGAAAAACCAACTATGATAACCTTAAAGTGAGTTAATTTGGTAACTGGATATTTTTTCTGAGCACTGCACAGTTAGATTTTCTATTTCCAGGTCACTCTGTTGAGGAAATGGAAACCTAAGGGTTTGTTCACAAGGCAAGGTCATATGGTAATTATTCAAAAATGTATGTCAGGACATCAAATCAGACGTCTGTTTGGCAACTGGACTTTGATCATAAGGAAATAAAAGGTCAGATTATTTCTTGAGCAATTTCCCAGGCTTCACTGCAAGCTTCTTCTTTTTGGCCATAGACTTCACCTTGGTCTCTTGTCCCACCATACTAGCCAACCACCTGTAACGAGCCAGAGCGATATAAGAATAATAGGTTTGAATTTATGGGTCTCAGGTGATGATTGGATAGATTTCATAGTAAAATTAAGTTGTCTAGTTCTTTTCCCCAAATTGAAATACAAGAACACAGTCAGTCTACTTGTTGCATGGAAACTAGGTATTTGATGGATGGAATGCGGAAAAAAAGAAAATTGAAATGAAAGATGAATGTATATTGTATGCTTGTCCTATCTTCCAATTTTTAATTCTACTGCAAAATCTCTTTTGGTAAATACAAGGGAAAAAAAAAGAAAAGAGAAAAACCTATTCATTTTCTTAACGCTCTGGCTCTTGGTGGTGGCTAGTTTAAAACAAAGGAAATTTTCTTCAACAGAAACGCAACACTGCTTTACAAGTAAAACACATGCACTGAAAAAGCTTTTCAAAATGGTTAGAAAGCAAGCAGTGAAAAATTCGAATGTTCAAGATATTGAAAGCTGTACAAATAGTGAAAAAAAAAGTTTTAAAAATATTTGAGATAAAAAAAGGACCTCAAAAACCAAAAAAAAGATGATGAGATGAAATGTGTTAGTATACATATAGGGACAGCAATATCATCAATAAGTTAACTCGGAAAATATCAGACCACATGAGAAATTGACTCGAGAGGTGAACATTTATTTTTAATTATGTAACGTTGCTCCATTTTAAAATATTATCCAAAAAAATGATGACATGAATAAAATTCATAACTGTGTGTAATGCACACAATGCTTTATGACAGGAGTAGAATCCACACACATGTAGAATGATCAACCAACATGTCAGCTGCCTGAAACTGGTTGTGATTTTGCTTTGACAGAAACATTTTATGTCAATAACTTCATATTTTTTAGCAACAACGA
The DNA here is from genome assembly GCA_031471865.1 of Melibe leonina. Lineage (NCBI taxonomy): Eukaryota > Metazoa > Mollusca > Gastropoda > Nudibranchia > Dendronotidae > Melibe > Melibe leonina. Next base: position 3,670 of record JAUEKZ010060088.1, on the reverse strand, counting down.
CCATCATTCACGGAAAATGATTTCAACAATTTCAGCAGATTTAGGAAGACAGTTATCAAAGAGCTGACATGAAAAAAATTGACCATAAAAGAAAAAAGGACGACTTACTGTCTGTGGACATCCATCTGCTTCTGACGGAAAGTTGCAAGCGTTTGTTGAGGTATTTGGGAAGCCAATTCTAATGCGTCTCGCAATTTCAGCAACACTTCATAATTTTCCCTGCCCTGGACCTTCAGGAAGAAACAATAGCCGCAAAAAGGTTATAACTGAATGTTTTAAAAATTTTGATACATTCACATAATCTTTAATTCCAAAAAGACTTCCAAATTGCAAATCTTTATCATTTTATTAAAATATATATTAAAAAGTATTCAATGATTGAGACACACAAGGGATGGCACGATTTAATGTTTTTCCTCCTTAGTGATGAGAGGAAAACTGAATAATCAATAGACAGACATGGCTGCTACCACACACTTACTGTTAAATGATAGACTTCTTTGTCCTTGTCGTCACTGTGCTTCCGTTTCTTACTCACACAGAGAATCTCAGAATTAAGACTCAGTTTGGGATTCATCCCGTGAACTGTAAATAAAGGGGATTAAATTACACACTGCATAATACAAAACCACACAAATCAAAACCCCAAAATAAAAAAAATAAATCCTCAAACAGAATCTTAATTAAGATCATATTTGTAGCCTTATGGGCACAAAATTGGGGAGCTATAGCAAGCACGTTAGAGTGTATTTTTAAATGATCTTACATGGTTACAGCAATTGTTTGTCAAATTCAATTTAAAAATCTTAGCTAAATACTAAATAAGTTTCATTCTATAACATTTGATTACTAAATTTGAATGACTAAATATCAATGATAGTTTTCACAGGCAAGAAAAAAAATTTAAGTGAGTTTTTTTTTTTTTTAAAGGACAGTGAGTATTACCAGCATCTTTCTTGAGGAATTTCTGAGGTGAAGCAGCTTTCTCATCAGCTTTACGATCCCTTCCAGGACAAGCACAGATGCGCACTTCCACAGCTCTTCTTCCCAATACCTGGCCTTCTTTCTCTAGAGTGAGAACAATCTGAAGTGGACGACGATTGGGACCGCCAACACACGATCCCAGGCACATGAACTGGAAGAGATATGTCACCCATTCAGACCCGGCCTGAGGCACCTCTTGAGGAATGATGACACTTTGTCGAAGGGTATAGCTGTCCTCATTATACTTGGCCTGCTTGTGCTCACACCGGACCAGATGGGTGGGGGCTGGGTGGTTTTCATTGTGTTCTTTCGACACAGAATGGTTTGGACATCTCTTGACCACATCCTGCACGTGTTCAGGTTTCATGAAAATGGGCATGGCTCTGATGATACAGCCAGAAGGCGGAGGGTGGCGAGTTTTGAATCGGATAGGACATGTAGTGGCCATTCGTACATACAGCTTTTTCAAACATTCTGAGTACTGCGATACAGAGAGAACAAGAGAAAAAAAAAGGATTATCTATCGGAAAATTAAAACACCTGAAATTTTAAAAAAAATATATAATAAGCATATGTAGAAATTTGGAATATGTAATAAGTTTTTCACCCTCCATATTTCCTACATTCAATATTTATATCACTACATTAATCCGATCACTTATGATTTCTAAGATTAAAAGAAATGATTAAAAATTTCCTTTACAGTCAAATCCAGATTGTATTCCTTTATTTCAATGAAGATTAAATTATTTAATCAGAAAAAAAGCTTACTGTCCATGTAGTTGATTTTGTGTCTTTGGATGGCTGGGCAAAGCTGATTTCAAAGCCATATTCACCGGCATAATCAGTGCTGTTGGAAAAATCAATGAATAATCATAAATAATTCATAAAGACATTTTAATAAACTCACTAACTTAGCTATGATTGGTTTGGCTCTTTTAGTTGTTTGTTAAAAAGTGATGACAATGGGGCATACAGTACATTTTCTAATCAATATCCGAATTCTGCAGAATCCATCTTTATGATCAACATGAAAAAAGATCTTTACTTATAAAATTCTAGTACCAATAGTCAACATCAACTGATAGTAGTATAACTGGAAAAATAATGAGTTAAAAATTGATTTAAAAAATGAACAGTCATAGTCCCATTTTCTCTTTGATTATCAACTTACTTGGAGGGAACTGTGGGCATGGGACTAGTGACTGTGGAAGGGGAGTATGGGGGAGGCGAAATGGTCTGCCAGGAGAAAACAAGATTAAATATTAGAAACAGGAATACACAAGGATAGAAAACCAAATCTTAAAGTTTACAAGGTAATGAAATTTGAAATAAAATTTTTGTTGCATATAATTTCATAGAATGGCTATCGGATAGAAAAAAAACAGTTTGGGATCAAAGTGCCTTTGAAAAAGCATTTATTTTGTTTGTTTATTGAGAGCTTTAGGGCACTTGCAACTGCTATGGTCATATAAGCATTTATGATTATTTTTTTATTTCAATGAACTTCGGTAGAGCTCATATTTCCTATGATTCTAGTATCACAAAGTGGATAAAAATAGTTCTGCTCAAATTCACAGAAGCATAAAATGGAACTACCACAGTATGAAAAGTAAGAGACTTACATCTTCATATGGACTTGAAATAGTGCTGCCTATATTTGTCTGAGAATCAGGACTCATGTCAGACGGTGTGGTCGTGTTTAATACTGGGTGCAGCTGTGAGAGAGAGAAAAAAAAGATTAATAATGTGGAGCAGGCACTCAAAATGATTATAAACAGCAAGACAGGGATCATAGGCAGAGCGAATAAGAGACCAAGCCAAAGAAAAAGAGGAATTGGAAAAGTGAAAAGGGGACTTGCATGTTCCAATCCACTTCAAATCACATTTTATTTCCCTAATTTCTCTGCCTTCTTAGGTTTTGGAAGAAAAAAAAGAACACAGAAATGACAACCTTATCAAACAAATACATGACAAAACAAGAGAAAAAAATGAGTGTTCTGCAGAGGGGGAGAATCAACTGGTTTTTTTGTTCTTCTAAAACAAATTCATCGTATTTGTAATATAACCTTCGATTTAGTTTCAGGAAATTCTAACACACCCTGAAGAAACGACTGACAGACATACAGATAAATAGATAAATAGATAGATGAGAAAGAGAGAGAAAGAGGGAGAGAGAGAGAGAAAGAGAAAGAGAGAGAGGTGGGAGCAAGTGCAAAATGAAACTATTTAATTCTAAATATGGCAGGAAAATAACATTGCCAGCATTTAATCCTAAAACTTTAAGTAGCTTCATCAGATTGTGGATTGATGTAATGTTATTCATTAAGAGACAACATAATGCCGAGGAGGGAACCAATCTCCAACTATTGACAAGTTCACAATCAGAATGAGCATTAAATTAAAAGGAAATAATAGCAATGATAATCATCTAATTGGTTCTTTCATTGATTAACTGACAAGGCTTGGGACTTCCTCTCCACACGACACGCCCTCTCAGAGCCAAATGAAAGAAGCTTGTAATACAGTGTATTGAAAACCCTGACCTAATTAAGGTACGTATTATATAACAAATAGCGTGAGAACATACCGTCACTTAGAGTTAAAGAGGTGAGTGAGTGAGTGAGTGAGTGAGTGAGTGAGTGAGTGAGTGAGTGAGTGAGTGAGTGAGTGAGTGAGTGAGTGA
>JAUEKZ010059978.1:0-17074 GCA_031471865.1 Melibe leonina | reverse complement strand
CCCCCCCCCCCCCCCCCCCCCCCCCCCCCCCCCCCCCCCCCCCCCCCCCCCCCCCACAGCATGAAAATTGTTAAAATAAAGAGGAGAGAGTATTCAAACAGGTTTTAAAGATAATCAAATCAATGTTAAATGACAATAAAAACAAACGTGCAATAACTGTATCATTAGATATAAGTACAATGTCACTTTATTTCTAAATCGCAATTATTGGCATTTTTATTTGCAATTTTCCGCGGGGACATATATGTCAGCTCTGAAGGACTTGGCTGCCTTCGGATTCATTGCGGAATGTCATTCGACGCCCAAATCGCGCATGCGCAGTCCTATCCGGTGGTACTGGCAACTTCCTCCCTCTGCCGCCAATACGAATTGAATTTAGACCACATATCAACCATAAAACACTCGCGTAGTCATACGTCTCAAGGTCGAGAGTTAGGGGGAAAAATCTAGAACCGGTACATCTGTGTCCAATAGTTTTGGCTTATAGAGCCAGAGCTTATCTCCATTACCGTGGCGAGAAGCAGACGGATGACAATTATTGTCACCATCTAGATATGGTGCTGTCCCATAACAGATTACTTTCCCAATCCAACGGTTGTGCTATTCCTTTTCACATTCGGATAAAATGAGGCAACTAGGAATCTCCGTGCCAAAGGAAAAATTGAAGAGCCAGGGGTAGGAATCAGACCATGGGCCGTTTTTTTATGATGCTAAAATAAAATGTAATCCTAATCCTAGTATATTCTAAAATTAGCTGGGCTTTTTTAAAGCTCGCATTGAATGTTTTGATCACTTAAAAAGTTATATAAACGTTCACTCCGAGCTGTAATCGAGCTAAATTTAGAATTTAGTCTCGACTAAGCTTCAGTTACGCGTCACAAAAAACAGCCCCAGTTGCCTCCGGGCTCTGTAGTCTTGCTTAAATGTCTGCCCCAAAAAATATTAACGCCTAACATCAGGTTTTCTTCGACCTTTATTATGTCCGTTGCCTAATTGGTATGCATTACTAAAGGATACCGAAGACTCCAAAGCATCTCCTCTTGTTCTTCATGACCTTAGCTCAGCCTTTGACACTATATTATATAGATCATGAAATTCTTATCCGAAGTCTAAGGGAAAGTTCGGCCTCTCTCGACCAGTCTTTGAGCAGTTTTATTCCTGCTTGTTTGATTGCATTCAGTCTGTCAATTCCGAGGTTATGTCAATTCCTCCTATGAATCATGATTTTAAGTGCCACAAGGATCGGTGTTCAAGCCTTTTTTATATTTACACCCACTCTACACTATGCCACTTAACAGATAGAAGCAAAACAAATTGGACATTCATTTCAATAATAACATCTCTTACGGTCCAACAGGAGAGAAAGACAAATGAAAAGATGATGGCTACCACTCACATCAGGGAGACCCAGGATATTATACCACCCTTTGTGTACAAAAGTACTCAGTCCTTCTACCACGTCAGTCAGAAAACCAGCAGGCAAAACCAATACTGAGTTAACAGATGCAAAACAACATCGTGTATACGGTTGCATAGAAAGCGCTTGAGATAGTGCTGGAAAAAGTAAGAAGATAGATGAGCCTTAAGAGAAGAGGCAGAAGTAGCGCCCACCAGAGACACCCGCCAACCATCTGCGACCTCGCTGTTACTGTTAAAGGGTTGATGCAAAGTATTTTTTAAAATTCAAGAGTATTTTAATTTTACATATGTGTTATTTGCCCGAGGAAGCCTTTCTAGTATAATGCATTCCTTCAACTCTCAACCCTGCCATTCTCTGGCATTTCTCTTCTATTTCTATTCTATAATTCCTGGTTATCTACTCTTCGACATCTTTCATTCAGCAACCATATCCCACACAAACTCTCTCTCTCTCTCCCGCACTCACTTGCACACACACGCATACACACACACACTCATGATCAGACACAAACACACACACTATCACTTGCACAACCACATACAATTGAATTATCTTCATAAACACCACCAACCACCATTACAGAGCCTTTTTTTTAACTTCTTCATCCACTCTCTAATCAATTCTTCATAATCCATCCATCCATACATCCATACCCACATACCTGTATTAACCCCCTTCCTCCAACACCGTCCCAATACACATATTCACCTGTGTATATACACACCCACAAATTTACATTCCTCAATCTAGTAAATTCCTTCAACAAAGCTTTCCAAAGAACGATGCCAGGCAACGAGGATAGGACTAAAAAATGGGACCATGTTACGACGCCAAGGGTTAAAATACAAATACAACCACGCCTCTCTCTCTCTATTTATCTAATCTATCTATCTCTCTTCCTCTTCACCTACCTCTCTCTCTCTCTCTCTCACCCTGTCTCCCTTCCTTACCCCCCCCCCCCCTCTCCGATGTCAGACATACTTGAAGCTATATCATAGCTACTCACTTAATCTGACTAAACCTGCTTGCCCAGTTTATGACATGGTGGGGAAAGAGGTGTATTATAAAACAACGTGGGTGGGCCTCACTGAACACCTTATCATTCATTCAAATCACGGTTCGGTTCGGTTTTTGCATGTTGAAGTCTATAAAGCCCTTAAAAAAAAAAAAAAATTACGGTCATATCAAATGCACAGCTCTCTAAACAAGTTAACGTGCTGCCACACTCACACAGACCATTAGAGCTCATCCGAATATCTCACCACATCAGTCACAGTACAGGCATACTGATACCGGGCCAACATGTCCGCTGTTCCCATAATGCCGAGAGCCAGGCAATTTGAACGTCTTACTTATGATTATGAATGAATCAGCCATGATTCGAACACCCGACCTGTCGGCTCTGAGGCAGCCTCTATACCTATTGAGCCACGGCGCCGGTAACTACCACCAACACAAGCTGCCGGTATCAAGAGTTCTACAGACCGTCTAAGCCTATGTACCGACAATACAACTACCGCCATCCAGTCATCCAGTGTTTGTTGAGTGTAAACTGGAACATATATGATATACTCAATAACTGAGCGGTACAGTCTTGATCGGAAATGCTGGAAGATGGTTCGAGAGTACTTGAAAGTACGATTCCACTTGTATGCCAAGAAAATTAGTGTCGCCATCACAGAGCTACACTATTGAAAGGTCAATAAGTCATTAAGTACAAATTGGCAGGAATTAAACACGCTGGCCCCGGGTTTATGTTGGCTGCTTAGGAGCCAATTGCGGCAGTTTCATGTCGTGAGTCTTGAGGCGAATCGTAAGCAGCATGGGGTCTGTCTGTCTGTCTGTCTGTCTGTCTGTCATGGAACAATCCTGGACATGGGGGGTTTGATAAAAACCAACTCAAGTCATTGATTTATAAATCATTTTACATACATATTTTATTCTACAAAAGTCAAGGCTCTTTTCAGGGGACGGCGATAATGAAAAAATAATGTATAAATACATAATAGGCACGAGAGTACATACATACATTAAACAGCTTACGTATAACAAAAAAGACACATTATTAGGTAAGTAAGTAATTGGTCAGCTAAAACTTATAACGTCATCAAAACCATATCAGTCAGCTGCTGTGGACTGCGAATACAATGTAGTTACAATTGCCATGGCCGCTGCTAGACTACAACCCCAGTTCCCTTCATTATTATAGAATGATGCTGCTACTACTACGATGTTAAAGTAAGGCCTGTGACTGTGACTGCCTGGATACACATTGGTTGTGTCGGTAAGGTCTGCAGGTTAGGAAGGGGGTGCTTGCCGTCCGCTGCTTAATTCATCCCACATGACTCCTGGATAACGTCATTGACCCTGTTTGCAATGTGGGAGTGGGGAGTGGGGAGCCAATAGTCTACCACACCCCCCTGCCCACAGCCTACAGTCTCCTAGAGTATCTGCCACGGAAATACGTCCTGGACCCCCAATCCTAAAGCAGTCTTACAAAGCCCAGCCTGTGGTCTATTGCATCGACACTCCTCCTGCATCCTGTAGTGTACTGCTGTGAACTATTCCCACAGCCTGCAGTCTTACACTTACAGTTACAGAGACATGTTCTAGTTATACCCTGGTCACGTTTATGCCTCCTAGACCCACACTTCCATTTCTACATCCTGATATCTCCTTGCCCCTTTCGACTACAGCCCGCAGTCTCTCACATCCACCTATCCTCGACCTGCAGTCTTATTAGACTGGCCAGACCCCATGCTACATCTCCACAACCCCCAAGGCTATCAGTCTAGACACTACCAAGCTCTAGCCATTCCCCCTAGATCTCCAAGCCCCTCCCGCCCACAGCCCACCACATCTTCCAGCCCACAACCCGCAGTTTGACATTACAGTTACAGGGTACAAGTCAGGCAAGACTAGACCCTAGCCATAGCCATGCCGCCAGGTCCCTGCATCTCCTGCGCCTCTTGGACCAGGGCACAGAATGGACAGAAAATGATGGTACACAAGTCACCCAGGCAGCTCCCGTCGATGTTACGAGCCTCTCTCACTTTGCCTCGGACAGACACGCGGGTGAAAAATCCTAGCACAGGCACGAAGAGTGAAAGGCCGCACAGGACACATGACTCCCCTACAGTTTCTGATGTCTTTCCGTGTGTGTAGCAGGGGCAGAAGTAGGTCAGCAAACACAGGCTACAGTTGTTGAAGCAGCCGAACAGACCGTTTTCAAATTCTCCAGACATAGCGGTGGTGTTTGATGATCACGATGTCGCTATTCCCAATGCGGCGTCGGCAGGTTTGAGAACTGGAAACAGCAGAAAGGAAAAAAAGACTTAGATATTGAATGTAAACCACAAGTCAAACTTAAACCATATGCTTCTGTAGGAAATTAAATTCTAGCGGAAAAAGTACAGTACCGGTATATATTCACATTATGTCGGTTGGACACGTTTGGCCTATAGAAGCGGAGCTCATCCCAGTTTCCGTGGCGTGAGGCAGACGTATGAAAATGTCACCCCTGGATATGACGTTGATCGATTGCAGATTACTCTTCACAATCCAACAGTTGTGTTGGTACTCCTTTTAACAATTTGATCATATCAGGCTATTGTGAACCAATTCCCATGCCAAAAGGACAAGGAAAACCCGAAGGGTTGCGGGTAGGAATCGAAAAATGGGCTGTTTTTTTTTTTAGCAGAACAAGATTTGTCTGAATTATAAATCTAACTCCATTCAAATTTAAGCTCGCAATGAATGTTTTGATCTCTGAAAAAAATCACATTCCTTCCGAGCCGAAATCGAGCTAGATCAAGAATTAATTTAGTCTGGAACTAAACTTCAATTCAGGTTTTTTGCATATCATGACAGTTTTTTGAAATCTTATCTGGTTTAAAAACAATTGAATTTTGAAGATTTTGCAAATTTCATTTCGTTTAAAATCAGACCCCGCTGTGAAAGAGTTAACTATGTATTTGCCATTTATTTGGAATCGCAGGTTCTGGGACAGTTGATATACATGATCATATCAGAAATGGACATTAAATTCGGGGGTCTCATTGGTTGTCTCTGCCGGAAAAATTGAATACATTAATGCCTAATACGAATAGAAAGCTTGCCTCCGTCCTGTATGTTATAGTTACAGACCGTTTAGTAAAAATAACCAAAGTATCAATGCCGGCCTTATAACAGGATGCTCAAAATTATGGGATGTTATTTATCACTCATAGGCAAATAAGTAAAAAAAAAAAGTTTTCTCATGTTATTGTTGGCAGAATATAAACATGAAGTGGCGATGAAGTCAAATGTGATGTACTGATGATCTGCAGTGTTCGTGGTTATGATTTATTTTATTCATGGTTGCATGGTTAAGTTGTCATGAGATCTCCGTCCTCAATATGACCTAAAGCGTTTGAAATGGCGTTATACAAACAGGCAACAGTCAACCAAGCAAACCAAGATTGGTATTTCATTCAATAATAATAACGACATAAAAAATACGAGGTGGTTCTATTCAAATAGCATCAGCATAACATCGTTCCAATATTGAGATTGAGGGTATTTTAATGCAAAGAGGGTTTTTAATTCAATGTGTTGTTTGCCGAAGGAATTCTTTCTCTCAAGTATTCATTCATCCAATCCTTAATCCTTCAATTATATAACTCTGGTATTTCTCTTCTATTCTGTCATTCCTTTTCATATATCATTCGGCCCCTTTTATACAGTAACAATATCCTTCCTACCTTTCTCTCTCTCCCCCCCCCCAGACACAAACTACACACACAAACGCTCCCACTCTCTCTATATGTCTCTCCCCCCCTCCCCCAGCCATACACACCAAACGTGCAAACTAACATACAAAAACTCTCTCTCCCACTCGCATATTCACACACGACCCGCATACACATACTCACACACACGCACACACACACTACCCCGTCCCCTTTACCATGCTCTGATTCCTCTCCCCTACTCGCCCTACAACAAAGCTTAGGGCGACTGCCGGGTTCGAATCCTACCAACGGCACTTCCAATTTTGCTTGCACAAGGGAAATGTCTCCAATTAGCTACCTCTATTTACCCAGGTCCAGATCTACATGTTGTTGGGTTAGGTACGTATGAGGATAATCTGCGACAGATAAGCGTCCTGTCTAAAGGGTGGCATAGTCCACTTCATGCTACAAAAACCGGGATAAGCTCCTGTTCTACATCAGGTACACATCTACATCATACATATCTGCACATATCTTACACATAACATATCTACATATCTTACACATAACATATCTACATATGTATTTTACATCTACAAAACAATGGATCAATTGGAGCCAATTGCAGTGCAGCAGTTTCATGTCGTGAGTCTTGATGCGAATCGTGAGCAGCATGGGGTCTGTCTGTCCTGTCTGTCTGTCATGGGACAATCCTATACTCCTTCATACACATACACACACACACACACACAAACACGCACACACACACACACACACACACACCTATAAATACTCCCCCAAAACAAATTCATACACACACAAGTATGTTCTTTCATACACATTATATACGTTTTGTAGTTAGATCTAGAACTGCCTTATGTCTAGCTAACAACATAATGTGTAGATACATGAAATTAACTAGGACAAGGTATAAGCGGTGAAAATTATCCTTATAGTTATAGTATAAGTTATACTTTTAGTTCAAGTGTACCCACCGAAAGATCGGCGCAGAGTGAATAGATTGTTACCGATGCACCGGTACACTTATTTTTCATTGTCTTCTCTGCTCTCACTTTAATCCTTTCACAGCGGAGTCTGATTTTAACCGAAAAGAACATGCAAAATCTAAATTTACTAAAGTTTTTATACCAGATACATCAGATTTCAGTGAACTGACTGTCAGTTCACTGAAATCTTGATTTATCTGGTGTAGGAACAGACATCTTGAAAAAGGTGATGTCCAGTTTGAGAAACTACCTAAGCAATGAAAGGGTTTAGACGTAAAAATCGGTCTGTCCAGCTGTCTGGACTGCGTTTGCCATTATGATGGGAACAGTAACAAGATTTGTTGACACGGTGTCAGTATGCTGTGACTGGGTGAAATAATAGAGTGAGCCCTCTGTTTATCTCTGCTGTGTGGCAGCATGTCAACTTGTCCAGATATTTCCGCCATGGAAATCATGACCTAAAGTGTTTTTCAACGGCACTAAACATACAGGTGTTATCCGAGGATTCCAAGTCTAAGGAGATTTAGGGAGGTCTTTGGTATATATATATCACAGACATACCATCACACTCAAACACACATCTCTCTCTCTCCCTCCCTCTCTCCCTCCCCCTCTCTCGCAAACACACACACACACACACACACACATTCAGACACACACACACACATACACGGATGTGGGTCGACCAACACTCAAAGCAGTAGTTTGGGTTACACCTCCCCAACCCAATGTTTGAACACTTGAGGATCAAAATGTGGCGTAATCAAGACTCGAATATCGTCCTATCGGATGGGGCTTTCCTCCTTTGTGTACACTTTCTCATATTACCAACACACACTTATACAACACAAGCAAACACACACACACACACACACACATATATATATATATATATATATATATATATATATATATATAAATATGTACGTGTGTGTGTGTGGGGGGGGGGGGGGCCGGGGATTACCAATGTTATCAACGTTTATAATATGCGGTGTGTGTGTGTGTGTGTGTGTGTGTGTGTGTGACTGTGTGTGCCTGTGTGTATATGTGTGCTCAGCACTTATCTAATCCACACACACACACAAACATCAAATACGCCCCCCCCCCACCACAATACACAATACACACACTCCTTATCTGAAGTGAGTGTCAGTGACTCCGGACTCTCCCAGTCCCAGTGACTGTAGTGTGGCCTGAGCTGGCCCCGTCACCAACCATAGAACACTAAGTGTGCCAATCACTATCACACGGTACGTACGTGTGATGACTGGTGTGTGGGTGTTTGTGTGTGTGTGTGTGTTTGTGTGTATATCTGTCTGTCTGTGTGTCTATCTGTCTCTCTCTCTCTCTCTCTCTCTCTCTCTTTCTGTGAGTGTGTGTGTCTGTGTGTAGCTGATGCTGACAACATTTTTTGTGCTTTGTTTAATTGGTTGTTGCCTATTCAACGGAATGGCCTTTAAAACAACAAAAGCAACAACAACAAAATTACAAAACACACACAAAAAACCCCCAACAAAATTACAAAAAAAACCAAAACCAACAAACACAAAAAAACAACAACCAGAAAATCAAACAATAGAGGTCATATCAAAGACCGACTCTCTTAAGCCAAATTAACGTCCTGCCACACACAGTAAAGATAATCGGAGAGCTCACTTTGAATATCTAACTCACCCAGCCATAGGTTTCTTACACCGGGCCAACAAATATGTATTTGTACTGATCCCATGCCCAGAGGGTGTTGAGACAGCCGCGAAAATCCAAATTTTAACCCTTCCAATGCTAAGGACACCAAAATCCAGCCTGTTCTTATACCAGATAAATCAGATTTCAGTGGACTGACATAATATACCAAAAGCCTGATATTCCGGGTTTTGGTATATGTCAGGCACTGAAATCTGAACAGTCTACTCGAACTTTTTACAGACACACAAACACAAACATAAACACACACACACACACACACACACACATACACACACACTAACATACAATCATACACACGACATACAAACACAATACCTATATAGAACATGATAAGAAATTGTATGACACAGAAAGGGCGAATTTAAACTTATTGGGTTTCCCTCTGACGCAATGCCGGCACACACACGCACACACACACACACACACACAACACAAAACGCCCCTAGCTGCATGCTATGCGATAAAAAGACAATACATTTTTCATGAAATTTCACTTGGCTCTCAGAGAAAGAGAAAGAGAGAGAGAGAGAGAGCTACTAGAGAGATAGAGAGAGACATAACATAATGCGCATGTCATATATATACCCAATGCTCTAAAATCTTGCACTTTAGTAATATGGATATGAAAAGTTGGAGGAGGGGGAGGGGAGAGGGTAGATAAACGACAACACCCTCCTCATTTATTACTTTGTTGATTGGTTGTTGCTGGTTAAACGTCCTTAGGGTCATATTAAAGGTAGAGCTCTCTAGACAAGTTAACGTGCGGCCAGACAGAGGGCTCACTCGTCACAGTACACTGACACCGGGTCAACCCGTCTTAGCAATGTTCTATAGCGTCAAGCGCCTGTCGAGACAGTGCTAAAATGCTGATTTTAACATTTTCGATAAACATGACGCGGCTGATGTTCGAATAATCGACCTACCAGTTTCGAGGCGGACGCCATTTTTTTCTCTTCCTGACTGATATCTCACCCTCACGCATTCCTTGCTCCCCCCCCCCTCCCCAACCCCACACCCCCTACTGATTCAGCCCCAAACCCAATATCTAAATGGCTAACCTCCCTTTATCGGAAGGCTTGATCGTGGGTATTTACTTCCCGTGTCAGGCCCAATAATCAAGATATTGATTTTTATACAGGCAGCGCCGCCGATAAGGAACAACGTGAAGGGAAAAGAAAATTATTGGGAAGTCGAGAATTGATCGGGGAAAAAAATTGAACCTTGGACTTGCGATGGCACCGGTATGGTCCCAATCGTCTGGCCATCCTCGGTACACGACAGCGTACCTATCCACTTAGCCATCTTCTATTCGAATCTGTCTGTCCCAACAGAGAGGAGGAGGAGGTGAAAGAGAAGGAGTGGGTGAAAGAAGAGGAAGAGGAGGTGAAGGGGAAAGAGGAGGAGGAGCAAGAGGAGATGGAGAAGGTGAAGAATGCCGATGTAGACTGGGATAATGGAGGTTACGTACGAGACAGCACCATCTATCATGCGCTGGGCTATCAAATAAATGTTTGAATACCTACCTACCTAGCACCAGCACGCAATCCTCGACTCGTACTCGTACTAACCTTGTGCTCACGGAACACACCACCCCAGCTGGCACTTCCTTTTCTGATTTTAATTTTTATATACCTCTTCTGGCAGATTCTCCATGTAATCTTCTATGCCCCAGCAATGAGAGGAATTAGTGTTGGTGTTAGCATCTATACAGACAGTATGTTCTTACCCGGTCGTGTCATACAGCAGACGTCAAAATCGGCATTCTAACAACTGCTCCGACAGGCGCTCGGCATTATGGGAACGGTGCTAAGACTGGCTGACCCGGTGTCAGTATACTGCGACAGGTTTGAATTATTCGAGTGAGCTCTCCGTTTATCTTTGTGTGGCAGCAAGTTAACTTGTCTAGAGAGCTCCACCTTTAGTATGACCAGATTTGTGTTTTAAAAAGGGCGAATAAAAGACAACAGCAACACAGACACACGCCTTGTGTAGATTTGACTGTCAGCATGGGGATGCAACCAACATAGTACAAGGGCACTCTAACATATCACACCTCTACTGCCTCGAAGGACGGAAAATGCTAGGTCATCAAAGGATAAGGAAGAACATCCTATTCTGAATCAAAATCATGACTATGAGTCAAAGGTGCAATAGTGCACGCAGAGAGGTGTTAAATCGTAAATCCCAACCTGAAAACTGGAGTGACACGCAAATACCCATCCACAGACCACAACTACACATAGACCCTATATAACATAGACCTACATACCGCAATATTCTATTGATGTGTGTCAAAAGCAACTGAATTCACGGAACAACATACACACGCACACACTTCATACAAAGCATATAAATTCATGTAAACACACACGAGACACACACACGGGAGCGTACATACATGTAAACATATGAATACATGCAAACACCACACACGCACACACACACACAGCGAAAGTTAACCATATTCTTTATAGCTCAATCTAAAGAAAACACCTGGTACAATACAGAATGGTAATCTAATTCCCCGTGATAGTTACTACAAGCTAAATGGTCACAGCCGCTCTGATTTCCTTCTTAGGTGAATCAATATTGTCTATCGGGGATGCATAAACATTTGCCAGAACCACGCCCCCCCCCCCCCCCACCCCGCCCGTACCCTAATTATTTCTTAATGCTGCAGTTTGTAGAGAAGGAGAAAAGATAAAGATTCCTCATTTCATGATGTGTATGAATAAGGACGCCCAATCCTCTATCAAACCCGACAGTACACACATAAGGCGAATCTATGTGCATGTGTCGTGGTCGACACTTCTCAAGAACTAAAACTTTTCTGGGATGTTCTTGGAGTTGTATCTAGTCTAATCTATGGTATGTTCCATGTGGAGTTCTATTAATCCCAAAGAGGTTAGCTCCCTTGATTTTGTGTTCGTACTATTATTAGCTCGATGATTAATCCTGACTTACAGTAGTACAATTATAATTTCGAAAGAAAGACTACGCACATCACAATTCCTTTGTCATAACAAAAATAACTACAACATTGTTGTCATATAATATGGCTATAAATTGTGACAGTCAGGAAGTTAAAAATTATCTTTTCCCCCATAAAAAAGCGACCCAAGAAGCTTTTAATATAAGCAAAATTTGGATTTAGTTGATCTTTTGTGAGACACAATAAAAGACAGCGTAACCAGCAGAAATAGGACCCCGCTTCCAACCATTGCGGTTAATCAAACATTCATAACAAACACACAATTTGTTTTGTAGTTGCTGAAAGTGGGGTCATATTCTGCTGGCTACAGAGCCTGTTTTGAATGCCTCAATCCCGTGCCATCCAATGATTTGGTTGGTTTATTATTGTTGCCCGTCTATCGCCATTTTAACATAATTTAGGTCATATAAAAGACAAGTTAACGTGCTGCCAATAAAGAGATAGTCTAATTGGAGGGCTCAATCGAACATCTCACCAACTCACAGTATTCCTACTGATATAGGACCAACCCGTCTAAGCACTGTCCCCATAACGGAAAGCGCTCGGACGGGACACCTGCTAAAATGCTGATTTTAACCCTTTCACAGCGAGGTCTGATTCTACCCCAACTGAAACATGCAGAATTTTGAAAATGTACGTGTTTTTATTCCCAGTTAATAATAATATGCCAGTTCAATGCAAATGCAATCTGATTTCTCTGGTATAAGAACAAGCGAGCCTTGAAGATTTTGATGTCATTAGCATTGAAAGGGTTAAGGTCTCAGCATCCAATGAAACAGATCAAATACATGGACAAAAATAGGTAATAAATCACAGCAGTCACAGGGATGGTTACATGGTGAAGTTAAAGATTTTGTTCTCTCACCTGAAGTCTCCGAAGGCTTGTCTGCTGTAATTTAGATGCAGAGAAGTGTAGTGTCCTGTCTGTTGGGTGGAAGCTGTGTAGTGTTTGACGTTTCAGGAAGTGAGTGAGTAAACCGACTGGTTGGTTGGTTGTCGTCGTTACATCCAGGTCTGGTTCTTGGTTGGTGTTTGTGTGTGCTTGTGCCTGTGTGTGTGTGTGTATTTGTGCCTGTGTGTGTGTGTGTGTGTCCGTGAAGAAAGCGAGAGAGTGCTGTGAGATTGGAGATAACAGATGTGTGTGTGTGTGTGTGTGTGTTTTCAAGAGCCGAACAGGCTGCGGCAGGGGCGTGGAGTGTGTGTTGAACCAGGCCGTGGTACAAGGTTGTATATTGCATTGCACCATGACAGCGTTATCTCCCCATTGCCCCATCCCAGGCCCACCCTTTCCCCAGTCAATTCCCGTAACGATAGGTCTTTTGGGACCGTTGTTTTGACCATGTTTATCACCGCTCCTTTCAAAAACACATTTAGGTCATATCAACGGCGAAGATCTCTAGGCAAGTTTAACATGCGGCCACACAGAGAAAAATAACAAGTCTAAACCTGTGTGTATAGTCACGAAGCTCTAAATAGATTATATTTAACTGAGTCACAGTATACTGACGCCAGGCCAACCAGTTTTAGCATTTACCAATAAAGCTGTTGAAAGGAGAGTTATCAAAGTTCCGAGGTAGACGCTCTATAGACTGTATTGGTGAGCAGTGAGTGGAGTTCACCATTTCCCCTTCCCAATGACACAATAACAGAATTGTGTGTGTTAGTACAGTTCTGTTATTGTTGTGAGTATTTTGCCTCAATGCACAAAACAGTCTTTTGAAATAACTACTGGAATGAAAAATAAAGGCCCTCGTCGTACGGATAGGATTACCGCAATTTTTCTCTGTATAAATTGCTGAGGTCTGACAGTACCCCAGAAATACTGAACGGGTAGATAAATACGATCTATGATTTGGGTTAACCCTTTCACTGCTAAGGCCACCAAAATCCTCAAAACTTGCTTGTTCTTATACCAGATGCTTTTGGCATATGTCAGTTCACTGAAATCTGATTTATCTGGTATAAGAAAACGTACATTTTAAAGATTTTGCCTATAATTCAATTGGGCTTGAATCAGACCTCGCAGTGAAAGGGTTAAACAATAGGATCAATACAGCCTGGGCGTTCCCGGTGTTTGCACGACATATCTCCTAGCGAGTCTTACAGTCTGGTTAAACCGACAATGTAACCCACTTCCTCCTAGGAACCGGTTGGTCCGGCAATCAAAACCCCGGCTGCATTATAATGTAATATTGTTAGGACGTAAGTATCGGCATTTTATTCACTGTCACGGGAGGCGAGGCTTGGGCTTGGGTAGTAGATACTGGATAACTCACATACCCACAATATGGTGGTTGGCTGGTTGTTGCCTATTTATTCACGCCCAATTTCTTCTCTTTCGAATTAACCGATTGACTCGGCTGGAACGAGTATTACTGTCAGTCAGTGCGCAGTGTCATGATATCGGTCATATCAAAGGCGAAACACAAGTTGATTTGTAGGTGAATCAAAAGGAGTGAATAAAGGCCTATATATAGTTACAAAGACAAGACAAGCGACGTTTCGACCAAAGGTCTTTGTCAAGGTTTTTGTAGGCAGGCAGAAAAAAAAACCGGAGAGGTCATGTGAATACCTGACCAAGTCACACTGTACTGACACACACCGGGCCAACAAGTTATGGTTCTACAACGCACAGTGCCTGACGGTACGGTACATCTGCTAGAAAGCCGATTTCAAAGTTTTTATTTGACGCATCCGGGATTCCAAGCCCCCGGGACGCTCTAACCTATTGAGTTACAACGCCTGAGTGTTTGATAGTCTAGACATTATCTATAGGAGTTTAGGAGACAAGGTGGTTATCACAAAGCAAGCACACACTTACGGGGACTACATGGTGGCTTCAATGCAATGCCTACTCTGATTACACTGATAAGTGAGATTAAAAAAAAAAAAGAAAAGATTTTTTAATTTTATTACTTTTATTCAACTCGGTATCCTACAGACGGAATGGGTTAAAACATAAAACACTCATAATGATGCTAGCATTGTAATAACATACAAAACTGTGTGATGGTGGGGGGCTGGGGGGGGGGGGGCTGAAAAGTGTTTACTTGTTTTTGCTGGCAGAATGAAAACATGCGATTATGACGTCAAACGAAATGGGTCTCTATTGAGCCGTTTGTGTCATAAGCTCATTGCTGTACTGCTCAAGCGGTTGTTTTCAAAATGCTGTCAGGCATATCAATCACAAAATGTTAATTGTACAATTGTTGATGTGCTAAGACACGTTTTCCTCCTGCACAAGTTTAGAATGAGAGTGGTTTTGTTTGAAAGGAACGTAGGCGAGCACGGGCAGTACTGCATGGACAGTAAAGATATCACAGCAAGTACATCTCACTGTGGATATGATAATAATGATAACAGTAACAGGGGAGATAATACCAAAAATGATGACAATAATAACACCAATCCGAAAATAATGAAATTAATTATCATAATGATGAAATAGTGATAATAATATTAATAATAAAATGATAATAATAATAATAATAGTATTAATAATAACAATGATAATAATGGTAATAGTAATACTATTTTACAGCCCGTAGCAAATCTACTGAAAGTGCTCTGCGGTGCTTTAAATAAAATGACCAATCTTCTCATTCACACTGTCTCTGTGTGTGTCTATCTCTATGTGTGTGTGTGTGTGTGTGTGTGTGTGTGTGTGTGTGTGCTCTTCTATCTGTCTGTATATTTACCTACGATGTTGGCGGTGGCCTTGTAAGAAAGAGCCAATTGTTTGGTTCACAATAGATTGAATGCAGAACCTCATACGATAACACACACAGGCATTCTGGGTGTGTAACCATGGTGCATCTACCAGCAGGCCTTGTGACTCAACCTGTCGATGTCACTGGACGTTTCACTGTCACTGTGCTTGTCGCTGTCTCTTTTACTGTACCTGTATCTGTCGCTATTCCTGTCAATGCACTTGCGCCACTGTCACTGTACTTGTCACTGTACCTACCACTGTCACTGTACCTGTACCTGTCACTGTACCTGTACCTGTCACTGTACCTGTCACTGTACCTGTACCTGTCACTGTACCTGTTACTGTACCTGTACCTGTCACTGTACCTGCCACTGTTACTGTACCTGCCACTGTCACTGTACCTGTCACTGTACCTGTCACTGTACCTGTACCTGTCACTGTACCTGTCACTGTCACTGTACCTGTCACTGTACCTGTCACTGTCACTGTACCTGCCACTGTACCTGCCACTGTCACTGTACCTGTCACTGTACCTGTCACTGTACCTGTCACTGTCACTGTACCTGCCACTGTTATTGTACCTGCCACTGTCACTGTACCTGTCACTGTACGTGCCACTGTCACTGTACCTGTCACTGTACCTGTCACTGTCACTGTACCTGTAACTGTACCTGCCACTGTTACTGTACCTGTCACTGTACCTGTCACTGTCACTATACCTGTCACTGTACCTGCCACTGTCATTGTACCTGTCACTGTCACTGTACCTGTCACTATACCTGTCACTGTATCTGTCACGGTCTCTCTGTCACTGTCATTTTTACTTTACCTGTCACCTGTATCTGTCAGTGTACCTGTCTCTGTCACTGTCACTGTCATTGTCAGTTTACCTATCACTGCATCAGTCACTGTACCTGTCTCTGTATCTGTCACTGTCAGTGGATTTATCACTGTACCTGTCACTATGCCTGTCACTATACCTGTCACTGTACCGGCCATTTTAGTGTGTATGCCTGCAATGCCACTACGACTGTCACTGTCACTGATACTAACTGTCACTATCTTAGTGACTATCACTGCCATAGCCATCCTTCATACGCAGTTTATAATTCGTTGATGAATGTATTGTGTAATGAGATTGTGCTGTCCTACCTCATATAATAAGCAGTATCATCCGATCGTTTGAGGTAAAACCACTTTAGTAAAACTGTGAGTAGGTAATTATTTTCTACGTGATGCCGTCCTATCCTCAATGTCAACACTACAGCAAATTGGGCGACGCTTACCTAGCTTTAAAACACCGTGACAGCCGAGCTGGCTCATTATTTAGAGCGTCCCGTCTCGGAACAGGTAAGACCGTGGTTCGAATCCCGATCGATGTCATCATAGCGATGATGTAAATATCGGTATTTTTAGAACCGTCTCGCCCGGCACTGGGCAGTAACCCTTAATTTCTTTTCCAACATTGGGGAATGACATAGTGCCGAAAATGGCTTAGCACGTTAAGGGTTAATTTCTTTTCCA
>JAUEKZ010059867.1:3941-17075 GCA_031471865.1 Melibe leonina | reverse complement strand
GTGGCTTTGATAGTCTAAACCCTTCATCTCTTTTATGTGCCCAGTATTTCAGAAAGCTGGACTTTGAAGTGGCTCTGACCTACTTGGAGTTTTGGAACTTGTTCAATAGGTTTGACATTGACTCGGGCCACCGGTCAGCTCTCACCAAGTTTCTTCACTTCAAAGAGAAAGAGATGCCTAACCAGAACTTTTATGATGCTGCATTTCTCATCACGTAAGATTATTCAATCCATGAAGACTATTTCTTCATTCATTGTTTTTTGTTTGTTTGTTTGGGTTGGATTTTTACTTTTATATGGCAACATCTTCTTAATCAATTTTGATTAGAAGCTACCCTACTGATGGAAAAGAAATTGTTTTGTGGCTAATTTACAGGATGAATACCAAAAATGTCTCGTTCCATAACTCCCTCAAAGACTCAGCACAGTGGGCTTATCACCTGCTTGCTTTTGTTTTGATTTAATTTTTCTCTCCTGGCTCTCAGGCTGGCTGGTTATATATGGCTGCAGGGATGTATCACATTATGTCCCATTGCTTCGTTTGTAACCAGGCAGACAACTGGGCCATAACATGTTATTCAGAGGAGGGAAACAAAATTCTAAATCTAGAAACTCTGTCCTTTTCTTTTAATTGACAGGGGCACTGAGTTTGACCACAATCAAGCTGGCATAGCGATCCCAGACTCGATCTGCTCAAACAGAGCAATTGCTGTTGTAAAGGTAAATGAGTCATTTCATTTTTTGTTTGTCAAGTTTTAGGGTGCTTTTAAATGCTTATGTCATATCAAGTATGTCATTTCACTAGTTTTCTAATGGAATTGAAAAAAGCAATTTAGTTAATTTTTTTCTGGGATTTCACAGGATTTTATCAGTTACCTTTATTGTCATTCCTTTTGATTTCTTAACCGAAAATTCAAATTACCAGTAGATCTTATAATAAAGAACACCCTTTATTAATTTTAGAAATCAGGTCTGGCATAAAATGTAAGTTATGCTGTCACATAAACAATCCTTAAAATCCACCTAAAAATTTAAACAATATAAGTGTGTTTTGTGTTTTAGGCTGTTTGTTCATTTTATTTATCCCTAATGTTTTTAAGGGCAATTATTATGTGATTTGTTGTTCTTTTTCTTATGTGTGCTTCTATGTCACAGGCGGGTCGCCCTTTTGAGCCTCAGCAGACAGCAACCATCTTGTCCCATATGGCAGGCCACATCCTCGGCATTGAGCACGATGAAGATGGTAATACTAATACTTCATTTTCCTTTATTGTATTAATGAAATATCTTTTACCAACAAGTAAACGATTCCTTAATGCAAAAGAAATGTAACTGTGTTGTTGGTTGATGAGTTGGAGGGGGGGGGGGGTGGCTGCGAGTAAAGGACTTCTTCAAACCAAACTGGGAACGAGGTGTGCATGACTTTCATTGTGGTTTACTATATATCTCAGTACCCAAATGTTCTTTATCAACTTTTGCCTTAAGCTTACACTTTTTCCTTGTTTTTATCAGTATAATTTAAATACTAACTTGCTCAACCCTAATCGTAAAATGTTTCTTTAGCATCAGAGTGGCTCAAAGGGGTTGCATTTTTTACAGCTTTACACAGTAATCTGTATACTGCAAATAAACAAGAGTAGTTTGTACTTGTGTGAAATTGCAAAACAATAAGACTGAGTTTGTTCTGCACTGTTTGTCCTTGGTGTAGGAAGTAAGAACATCGGATTGAATGAGTTAAGGAGGGCTCTCTGTAAGGTAGAATTTATAACAGAATATGATATAATATATATATTGTTTAAGACAATGTGTCTGATTTTCATCCTCTCAATGCTCTCAGCCCAATGGAGAAAGCTTTATCATGAAGGTAGTCATCTTACATGCCCTCGCCATGGCTTTTCATTCGATGTGCTTCGTCTATTTGTTTTCTCCTTTGTTTTTTCCAGATTTGCTCCATTGACTTTTCTGTCTTTTCTTTTCCATTTTTTTATGGGCTTGTTCATTGTTTGTAAATTATCTAGTTGGTTCATTATTGTCTTATTTTTTTCTTTGTTTCTTTTTTAAAAAGAACATTAAGAAGTAACATCTGCAAAAAGCTCACTTTATTTTGAAAGATACACATCAGAGGAGTCTCCTCTCTACATTTCTGTGAACATTCATTCTTCTTTAGTAGGTTATGTTTGAAGATCAATGTGTTAAAGAGTATGGATTTAATCATCACTTTGATGATTTTTTTTATATGATTTTTTTTATTATTGTATTGCTTTCAAGATGTTTGTTGATTTCACTATCTGTGTTTGATTATAATTTTTTTTTCTCCCCATTTTTATCAGTCTAAAGATGTCATTGCAACACTACCTTTTTCAGTTCCCTTTTTTTTCTTCTTCTTTTTAAAAAAAAATATTTATGTTCAATGTTGTGGGCAAATGTCATATGCAATCTTTAGTTTTCTTTTTATGGACCTTCACAGTAATGGTGTGAAGTAAGCACTGAATATCTCTGAACACAAACAAGATACAGGATAGTAGGCAGTGCTGGTTAGAAACAAAGTCAAATAGAGAAAGGGAGAAGCAACTGAATGAGAGTTTGAACCCAAGACTTATCAAGTCACCTATCATTTGGCAGCCAACACAGAGCAGCGTACTTATCCACTTGGCCAACTCGTAAATATCCTATCAGCACTGTAATATAGCCTTTTTTTTGCCTATTTGTATGGATAACAGACAGTTTAAGGCAGCTCTGCGCTCAGTCTTGGTTTAGTCATTGTCCTGTGGCTATGGTCTTAATCTTTTTCCCATACTCGTTCGTGTTGTTGTTTTTTGTTTCGTTTTTTTGTTGTTGTTTCTTTTGCTTTGTTTATATTTATCCTTCCCTGTGTCTGGTTACAATTAGGATGTGTGATTATTCCTTGCAGCCAAACATAACCAATGACAGAGGAACTTTGGATTCTAGACAAAAGCAAGCTTAATTGACAAAATGGCTGTCTTTCTGTTAATGCCTCTCATAAGACAAAGCAGATGATGTTTTCAGAAAATTTTAATCTAATGGTCCACTGATCTTTATTCATGTTCCTTCTTTTTGCTTCTAAGATTTTAAGACCTCTCCTTTCTGCTATTTCTGTTATTTTCTCCTTGAATAATTCCTTTGGTCTGCCTCTTGGCAGTTTACCTTGTTTACATTCTAAAAATCTGTTTTTGGGATGCTATTACTATTATTATCCATGGAACCATAAATGCCTTGAAGATGAAACAGTTGCTCTCATCTCCTCCACAATTGTTTCTATTTCAGGTGGCTGTTTCTGTGGGGATGAGTACGGATGCATTATGTCCTCTCAAATGCTGTAAGTGTTTCACCCCTCCCTGCCATTCCCTCTTCCATTTATGTGGAGGCGTTTTTTTCAGTTTGGATTCTTATAAATAAATTATTAAAAATTATATTAGACCAATTATGTTGAATCAAAGTGATAGCATCCTAGTAATACACAATTGTGTGATGTAGTGTCAATCAGGGGAAAAGACAACTCATAGTTATTTGCCAATACATTTTTTTTTTATTTTGTGAGTGTAATGATACTAAATTTGATTATTCAATTGTTTCTCATTTTCATTCAGAAATGGGGCCAAGTTCCACTCCAGAATGTTTTCTTCATGCAGCAAATCCGACCTGGGGGTCAGCCTCAATATGGGCATCACTTCCTGTCTGTGGGGTGCTCCTGAAGTCAACGTAAGATGCTGATTTCAAATTTCATATTTTTGCAGATATTGTAGTCTCGTAAGACACCCTCTCAGAAGTCTAGTACTTGTGCACATTTTTTTTTAACAGCAATTTAGAAATACTCTATTATTATCTTATAATTTTTTAATTTGTTCAAAAGTATTTTTCTTTGAAAGATTATTCAGTCTCCTCTTTAAAATGTAAATCCATGAAAATTTGTATATCATATGTCTTTCTTTTTTTTTAGGAAATGAAAAATGGAGACTAATTATATAGCGCTGATATCCACAAATCATATGCATTACACTCACGTTACATTTTCCTTCTTTTCTTACATGTCCAGGCTGAATTCAAGCAGACTTGTGGCAACAATATTGTGGAGAGAGGAGAGGAGTGCGACTGTGGAAGTGCAGAGGTAATAAACCATTTAATGTTAGACTTTGGTCAAATTTCGAATAGATCATGTATACTCTTTTTTAAAAACTTATCATTTGTTCCTCCCTGAGGTAACTGTACGTTCATGCACTTTAAAAAAAAATCTTTCTTCATTTCATGCAGACCAGAAGGTTATCCAGTATGAATTCTCCTTCTAGTTAAGAGTAGAACTTCGCTCTGATTTTGCGCTATATAGATATTATATAATTATCTTAATGACGTAAACCCTCCACCATGTCAGGAGTGCAAGATGCGGGACCCGTGCTGTGACCCTAACACCTGCCTGCTTCAGTCCTGGGCCCAGTGCCGCTCCGGACCCTGCTGCAACAACTGCACCGTAAGTCTTTTTTTCTCTTTCGTAGATTGTAGAACATGGAGCTCGGGCATACATTATAGTAATTCAAAGCTAAATGGGAAAAGCCGGGGAAAAAAAAAGATTGATGTACTGATTATGTATTTAGTCACATAGATTTCATTATCAATATGTTGAAAATGGTTGAAGATGGTTATAGTTATATATCATCTCTCCACAGTTTTTGTCCAACAAGCACATGTGTAGGTCGAGGCAATCTGAGTGTGATATACCAGAGTTCTGCAGCGGGCAGTCAGGTGATGTAAGTACAGAGAATTCTTGACAATCGGTATTGCTCTTGGTTGATTGGTCGTTGCTTTTTTAACACAATTTTAGGTCATAACAAATTTCAACATTTTTGTTTCATCACTATGGATCCATATTTTGCTGATCACTTTTGTCTGAATGTACTAAATATACTTAATTAAGATATCTTCTTTGTTTTCCAAAATCTATTTGAGTGATTTTAAGCTTGTTGCAAGAAATGAAAGTAAAAAATTGTACAAACTACAGTTGTTGTTTTCCTTTTACATCATGCCAGTGTCCATTCAACACGTACATTGAGGATGGTCACCCGTGCGGAGACAACCAGGGCTACTGCCGCGGTGGGATTTGTCCATCTGTCAACCAACAGTGTCAAGGCATTTGGGGAGAAGGTGCGTGTGTGGGTGAATGTCTGTCGGTTGAAAACAGTCATCATGGTTATGTATTCAGTTTTATACCTTGCATTTCCATTAGTGCATAATGCTCAATGCGCATTGCAAGTATAACAACTCAGAAGACAAGAGAAAAAAATGTGTAAAACTTAAAATTAAGTCATATGACCTGTTATCAGGCATTTCTTAGTATGGTTTTTTTTTTTTTGGGGGGGGGGGGGGGGGGGGTGGGGGGTTTCAGTTGATCAAGTTGTATTTTCCACATATTCCAAGCTTCTGCTATGTCATTAGCATACTAATATAGAATATTTTTTTATTCTTAAAATCTATTATGCCCTAGTGCTTTGCGGTTTTGTTTGCCTGTATTTTGAATATGTTATCTTGGAATGACAATTTTTTTGGTCATCTATTTTTATGTTCTTAGGAGCCAAAGCTGGGCATGAGCATTGCTTCCAACGCTTTAATCCTACCGGCAACTTCAATGGTCATTGTGGAAAGAACAAGCTGACTGGCAGCTATGCTAAATGCCAACATAGGTATGTCCCAGGATAACTAACTTACACTTATACACTGACCTTTTACATGGCCCACTGAGTGCCTGTAAAGGGCTATGTGGAAGGGAACTGTATATGTTCTTTCTATTGCAAATTACTTTCTTCACCAACTCAAATTGTGAATTGGTACCCATTTTGCAAACTAATTCGGCTACCGCGCCCCCAAGGGGACTGCATAGCCTGTGAATATTTAACACAAATAGAGAGAGTGGTCCAAAGGCCAAGAGAGACAAAGACAAGACAAGAAATGGGAGGGACATTTTGACCCTGAAAGCCTTCATTGAGACATACAAACAGAAAAATAAAAACTGTTGTTGTTACATCGATTTATTTCTGTGATGTTTTCTGTTTATCTTTTTATGTATCCTTATGATGGCATGTGGCCAAAATGTCATCTTAGTTTTGTCTTGTCTTTGTCACTCTCAGGCGTATCAAACACCCCTACTGTTTGTCTCTGATGGACTCAGTGATCCACTGATAATTCATTGAATTAAATTTCCTTTGACTTTGTCCTCAACTGCACTAACTTCCCATCTTTTTCATTTGATGGACCAGATTTAGAATAATAGTTGGCAGTGTTGATCCCAAACTAAGCCATAGTGTAGGCAAGTAGAACAGTGACCAGAGGAGGATTCAAGCCCAGGACCTGCCACAGCACCCTTCGCCTGGCCACTAGCACAAGACAATATGCTTAACCACTTGACAATTAACTCACGATGATTTAATTATCAATTAATGGATGTACTTTTATTTGGGGTTATTTTTGCATAGTTGAAGTAAAACATTTTTTTGTGGGAGAAAATGAAATAAAATTATTCTTCTTATGATTATGACGATTCTTCTTTCTTTGCCTGTCCAGTGACATTGCGTGCGGCCTCTTGCACTGTGAAGGAGGCACAAACTCCCCCCTCCACGGATCAGATAAAGGCTTTTCTACCACAAATGTCAATGCCAACAATATTGAATATGAATGCAAGTAAGTAGCGAACCTCGTTTCTCTCATTGTCCACATTATTTTTAGTAATGCACTGTAAGTATATTTTTATGCCTGAATACAAACCATGTATCCTGACAACACAGTAATCTCTTAATCATTATGTTTTTATTCTTTACTGGATCCTGTTAACATCAATCAAATTTGCAGAAGACGATATCAAGACTGTCAATGTAGATAACCTTTCCAAAAAAAACCAAAAAAAACAATTCAGTGCCCCACTCAGAGATTCTATAATGCGTTGCTATCGGTTCAGTCACTGTGCCTCCCAAGAAAAACCAAGCACTTCGTGATCGTTCATCATGTCTTATTTTTATCCATCTCTGGTGGTTTCTGCCTTTCCCAGGACGGTGCACGGTCCAGCCATGATGGACATGCCCCACATGGGGATGGTGCAGGACGGCACCAAGTGTGGCCTCAACAAGATCTGTGTCCGCAACGCCTGTGTACGCATCAGCGAAGTCCCCGACCTCCGCTGCCCTTCCAACGACCTTGCTCTCATTTGCTCTGGCCGTGGGGTATGTCTTTATTCATTTCAATCTGCTAAGGCAGAGAATGTTTTTGAGGGGTCTTTTATAGAATTTATAGATATTTCTCCCCTAGATGCCAGCATTGAGAAAGTTTTTTTTTTTTTCATTCCATATTATATATATTTTGGTTTGAATTTATAGAACAAATTTTATCATAAAGAATAAGTACTACCTTCTCTTGTATTACAATTTGAAGTGGTGTCTGGAATAGCCTTCAAATTTACTTTTTTAAGTCTGAAGAGGTAGTGAAAAAATTATCGAGTTTAACTCAACTCTGTAGATAGAGCCAGGCTATATAGCTGTATGGAAAAGTGCTTAAACTGGTTGGCCCAGTTGGATGAGATATTTGGGTGGAGCCCTCTGTTGATCTCTGTGTGGCAGCACATTAACTTTTCTATAGTGCTTTGCCCTTAATGTGACCTAAAATGTACATAAAAAGGTATTGACACACTTGCCACAGAGCCGTTTTTCAGTTTGCAACTGCTGAAGACTGAGGATTTTTCGGGATCTTCTGAATTTATTTTTAAAAAAGCTATTCATGTGTTTTGGATTGGATTGACATCATGCAATAATACGCATGTGATTCATTGCAAGTGAGGTTAACAACAGGCACCAACCAACTACCAACCTATTATCCTAGAAATATCAGGTTTCTGCCTGTTGATTCCTGGCATTGTGGACTTCTCCTTCCTTTAGGTGTGTGCACCAGACGACTCCTGCTTCTGTGATGAGGGCTGGGAAGGCCATGACTGCCAGGAGAAATCCAATGTGACAGCCCTGGCTGCTGTCCCCTCAGAGGCAGATGGTCGTTTGAAATCGCAGAGCATCTCCTCTACAAATAGCACCATGAAACCTGTGCTAGGGCACGGGGAGGGAGAGGAGGCAGTCTATATTATTGAGGAGGGAAAGGGAAAACCCCTGACTGCCCCAGTCGAAGAAGGTATGGAATTTACATAGCAGAAGGTGCATCACCCCAGAGCACACTTTTACACTTAATGGTGTGATAATATATTACAATGAACTTTTACAAATCAATGGCTTGGAGGCAGTTTTTCCCCTTTCTTCAAGTATGTATAGAAGATTTAAATGAGTTCATGTGATGGACAAATCTATTTTGATGGTACTGTATTTCACAGACAGTCCAGAAAGTAAGACGTAATGATTAGGAGGATATCATATACAATAACTTTTGAAACCCATTCTTAATTTTTTGCGTATATTTTTTTATCTTCGTTAGTTGAATTTATTTTATGCAAATAGTACATGTACTGGTTTGTTTTTTTAACACTAATTTTTATTTCTCCCTAGGTGGTGGTGGCATTAGTACTACTCTCCTTGTCGTGATTTTGTCATCAGTTGTGGGAGCTTTAGTCTTTGCCATGGCAATCACCCTCATTTGCTACAGGTAAACAGCTATGTTTTTATTTTCTCCCCTTAATCCTTTCACTGCTAGTGACACCAAAATTTTCAAGATTCGCTTGTTCTTATACCAGCCTGAATTTCAGGCTTTTAGCATATGTCAGTTCACTGAAATCTGATTTATCTGGTATGAGATCACGTCCATTTTGAAGATTTTGCATATTTTAGTTAGGTTTGAATCAGACCTCGCTATGAAAGGGATAATACCACATCATGCATTGTTGGGGCACAGCTTTATGTCTGGTGACAAATGGAGCAATGGGACATATGATGCAACCCTGCAGCCAAACATAACCATGGTCAGAAGAGAAACTTTTGATCAAGACAAAAGCAAGCAGATGATCAGCCCAATGTGGAAGTATTCAATTGCTGGATAAAAAATCATCCTCTTGCAGCAGACACTGTACAAATGCAATTATTTATCATACCATACTTGAAACAATTATCAGTAGAGGGTGATAATCATTTAAAAAAAGTGAAATAAAAATAGTTTTTTGGGTTGGTTTTTTTTTTTAATTTTATTAATTTGTTTATATTTGAAGCATAAATTCGAATCACTTTTTTTAATGTGTGCATGTCAGTGTGAGTTTATTTCATGATTTGCTCTCTCTCTATCCACAGGAGGAGAATTCCCAGCAAGAGTATACACGGTGGGAAATCAAGCAAAACCTACGACAAAGCTGACTCAGCCAAAAGGTAGATCATCTTTTTTTGGTACATCTTAGATTGATTCGAGGTTTGTTTGGGAGATGGGGTCTCGGTCTGGATTTTTTTCTCCACTCTGTGTTTTCTGAGCTCCTCGAAATTTTTAAGGTTTTATCTGCATGACCAAATTCTTTTTCGTTTGTTCAAAATGAAATTATTAGTTGAGCCAGTAAGCTCTTACCATTTACCACCTGGATTTTTGACAGTTTTATCCTGCAGAAACCCTGAGAAAGAGGGCATAACTCCGTAAAAATCAAGACCTAATAAATTTTAAAAGATTGTAGCAAAATAGAGCAGAGAAAAGATGTAAGAATTGGAAGAAATAAGATTTCAAACAACTTTATGACAAGAGGAATAACAAAAAAATAATTTCCCCCATCCAGTTTTCTATTCTTTGATTTGTTTATTGAGAGTTTTAGGGGGCTTTCAGTGCCCTTCTATTCCTCATGTTTCTGGTCACGATCCTCTCATACCCAAAACCAGTCTGAAAATCATTCAAACCCATCATCAACTTCATGGGGACTAATATCTAAGAGTTCAAAGACACACTTCTGTCATATCTATTTATAGAACAGACTTCTTAAGTCATATATCATAGAAATTACTAGTATTTTCCCATGCCAGCCTCAAACACCGTCCAAATTATTGAAGACAGACTTAGACATGAACACATTTATCAAAATCAGGTTTTCTTTTGAACAGCTGGATGAAATTTTATGAAGAAAAAAAACAGCTGAAAGCTTGTTCCTAGGGAGAGCGTGATAAGCTATGAATGCAAAACATCACACAATAAGAATCTTGCCGTTTAAAAACAAGCAGTGATGCTTTTACCAAGACTCTGCTCCATAACTGATTGTTGGTCAAAGCTTTTAAAAACTCCCCTGTATTTTCAATGGAATAAATTACCAATATTATCTATCAAATCCTTATCTAACTGGTTTTCTCTAAGAAGAGCCCTATACTCTTTGTAAACAAAATCTATATTTCGAGTGAAGTAAATTAGACATTAAAAAATTTAATATGTCTTTGTTATTTCCATCCTTTTTTTTCTTTTCTTTTTGAATTTTATATAGAAACAAAACGTGGGGCAAGAAGAAGAAGTTTATGTCCAGTGAAGAGGACAGTGAGATTGGAGATTTGCCGCCACCCCCGATCATCGTCATGGACCCAGACAGTGCAATGCCGGAGAAAGGGATTCTGAAGAAAAACTCCTCCATCCGATTGACCTTACTGGACAGTCAGAGCACTAAAGATGGCGGCTCAAACGATGACCAGGACAGCGTTGACCCGTACATGTTTGAGGATGACGAAGACCTCGAGTCTGAAGAAATCAGAAATATATTCCGAGATAAATCAGAGGAAAATTTAGAAAATCTCCAAGACTCTGCCAGTTTTGATTTTGTAATCCCGCCGCCTCCCCAGCCTCCCCCTCCACAATTTCCTCTACCAGACTACTATCCGTCTCCGTCAGTGCGTAGAGCGGGTCACTACGAAGTGATAGGTCTGCCCCACGACTATGAAAACCCGGTCTATCTGCAGCACCGCGAACCCGTGGAAGTCCTGCCCCAGCAAGCAGCCATGTGGAGAACAGCCCTGCCACCCCAAACTCTCTCTCCGCCCCAGTCTCGAATAGTCAAGCTACGCCATTTCAACGAGTACAAAGCTACCATTGACTTGTCCCCTTCGCCGGATGAAATGCCCAGTCACCAGCTTTCTCCATCTACTTGCACCTCTGAGGATGTTCGTAGCAGCGAGACAGAGACAGACCGTTGCCAGCAAGCCTCAAATTCTGACCATAGCACTACTTCCTTCAACAGTACTTCCACCCAGCACACCAAAAACCCAAGCTTTGGAAACCTCAGTCAGTATCTACTGAAACGAGCAGATACAAACACTAGTTCAGACATGAAAGGAGAAGAGGAATATGTGCCCTTTAGAGGAAATGAAATGCTAGCCCACCCCAAGGCAGATCCTGGAAAATGTGACCAGTACTCGCTACAAAACATAAACCCAAGCGTTGGATTCCTTCCCAAACTGTCCCAGTTCCCTCTTCACCATGACGATTCATCCTACATTTGCATGCCCCCTCCCATGCATCCCATCAACATCAGAAACCTTTTGAGTAAAAATCACACTCCTGTATCCACCACTGGGCGGGAGAATTCCAGCACACCTCAAGAGAGCATCAACGGAGACAGCTGCTCCTTCTCTACCGGCACTGGTAATTCTAAGCACGGCTTTGACAAAAGTTCAGGCTACGGTAGTGAACAAGACCACGAGAGGTTCAGTATGGATGACACCTCTCGATCTGATTCTCATTCGAGATCGGAATCCATCTCCAGTGCACATTCTGCCTCTCCCCCAAGTTACAGTGCCGTCATTCGTACCGGACCCAACAGAATTCAGCTGGTTCCATCTGGGCACACTGCTCTAGAGGAAGGGAGAGAGATAGAAGGAATTCAACAGGAACTAAATAAGTTGTTAGAGAATCTGCCTAGGATACACCCCGGGTCATATGCTAGATCACCGGTGCAGTCTAGCACCAACCCCAGCACCCCTCTATCAGGAGCTCCTCCAGCCATCCGACCGATGAAAGAGGATGTCGGGGATGGCAGTGCTCCGTGTATTGATCGGAGTTTGGAAGAAATTCCAGCCTATTTCACTGATAAGAGGAAGAAGAATAGCAAAGCAGGGAATAAGAGCAAGAGACAAATCAGCTCTGCTGTTCAGAGTAAACCTTCGTCCAGCAACAGCAGTCTAGACGAGGTTCAGTCGTTGATGGAGGAAGAGATAGTGACGTGAGACCCAGTCTGTCTGTGTATGTGTCTGTCTGTCGTGTCTGGCTACCCTATGTATGGTGTAGCCTGCTGCTGATCTGCTGTAGAACAATCAATCAATCCATCAATCAATCCATCCATCAATCAATCCAGTTATGTCTCCATCATGTACACTGTCAAGCCTGCATCATTAAGATTTGTCTCACAATATTTCATTTATTAGCAGAGTATTTATTGTCGTCATCATCATTAGTAATTCAATACTGACCCAAAGAGTGGCCATGAATTCTTTGGTAGGTTAATACTGCTATTGCTCTTTATTGAATTAATATAGCATGCGTATTCACGATTAGGACAACACCAAAATCAGCTTTTTTAAATATGTAGATTTTGCCTGTTTGTAGTAAGTAGACACAAAGGTGGCCCCTTGAGGATTTCTGTGTCACTCATACACCATTGTACATATAATTGTCAAGTGCCATCAAAATCATACTCGACAATATAAGTAAAAAGATAAGTAGTACTTTTCATTCAATTTCAATGCTCCAAATAAACATTTGCTGGTGTCAAAATCCTGTTCATCGTTTTAGCAGGAACCTATGGTTAGATTCAAACATCTAAATTGCTATTGCAGTCCAGTATGAAGCCTGAATCTTTTTGATGTAAGTGTAAGTCTGTAAAGAAAACTATTATTTCTTGACAACCCTTCATTATCATCTTCATTTGTAAATACACGTTGATGAACATCATGACACGACACCTTCGCTGTTCTATATTCCTTTTTTTCTCTCTCTCTCTCTTCCCTGTCTTTCTCTCCCTCTCACTCTCTTTCTCTCTTTATGGAAGACATTTATAGAATGTGAAAAGCTAAACTAATCATATGTTTTCAATTCTTCATTTCATCTGACAGGTTTTGAAAAGTGTAAGAGTTTTGTCTCTGAATTGAGAAGAAAGGTTACTGTCTAAAGAATGGTTTTATTTGAAGATGAATGCAATGTCTAT
>JAUEKZ010059757.1:0-17087 GCA_031471865.1 Melibe leonina | reverse complement strand
GCTAAAAGGAAATCACTGGATAGGAAGCAGTGGCGCGAGCTGGTTTACAAAGCCTAAGCCTTACACCGAAAGGTACATTAGGTAAACTGATTAAGAAAGAAAGAAAGAAAGTATTCCATGTCACTGTGCTAGATTTATGAACAGTTTGGCTAAGAGAGTTTTCTTATGTGCACTAGACCTCTCTTCTATCCCCAAAAATGACATACAATATGACGTGTTTAAAATGACATACAATATGATGTGTTTGAAATGACATACAATATGACGTGTTTGAAATGACATACATTATGACGTGTTTAAAATGACATACAATATGACGTGTTTAAAATGACATACAATATGACATGTTTAAAATGACATACAATATGACGTGTTTAAATTGACATACAATACGACGTGTTTAAATTGACATTCAATATGACGTGTTTAAAATGGCAAGCAACCAACTCCTCTGTTCACGTTTGAATGTATTTATTTGTGTGTTTGGTGGATACATGCAGAGATTTGAAGCTGGACAACGTGATGCTGGATGCAGAGGGACACATTAAGATTGCAGACTTTGGCATGTGCAAGGAGAGCATCTTTGGAGACAAAACCACTCGCACATTTTGCGGAACCCCAGACTACATTGCACCCGAGGTAAGAGACCGCAGGACTGGACAGTATACTGTTTATCATATATATATTTCTAGTATAAGCATAATAGTACATGCCATATGTGGTTAAAATGAGAAGCTAGCACAAAGAAAATCTTGTGTGGCAAATTCAAAGAAGTAAGACAAAATGTCTTGTTCCTAAACGCCATCAAGGACCTAGCATAAAGGGCTGATATAAGTCTTCACTGAATGAATGTCCTATGTTCGATTCCCCTCATGTGCGGAATTTTTTCCAGGACCGGAAAACCTTACTGTCAAACTAGTATTAAAATTGGTACCCGGCCCTCCATGCATCAGTGTACTGGTCCACAAAAAAAATATTTTAACTTTTCTTGTCCTATCTGTTGTTTTTTTTCCAATAAACTGACGACCCGACCGAGTCTCACTGTTGGCGCACATTTTAACATGGTCGGTTGTAGATCTCTTAAACTTAAGAGCGATTTCTTTTTTGAGTTACGGTGTGTATCTTTAAGTTTTAATATGATGGAGCGTATTTTTGATGGCTTCAATGTTATTCATGAGCTATGCGGTTGTTGGCAAGTTGTTGCAATATTTATTATTAATATTAACTAGTTAAACAGGGGAAGTCAATTATGGTTACTGTATTATAAGTCTTGGCTTTTGTCACTTTTCCACGATTTTTTCCTGGGTTTTGTACAGATTGTGCTATACCAACCGTACGGCAAATCTGTGGACTGGTGGGCCTACGGTGTCTTACTCTACGAGATGCTGGCAGGGCAGGTAGGTGCATCCTATGTCATCAAGGACTGGCCATTCAGCTTTCCACTTTCACGGAAGATACAATAACACTTATTACTTCCCTTTACTGTAGATAGTGTGGTCATGAAAGCATTTATTATCTGTGCCTTTTCACACTTTTGGAAGCGTAAATCTCATGAACAATAATGAAACAAGATTTAAATTCTGCCAGTTGATTGGTCATTTCATGTGACCAACTTACCACTTTCACTGCAGGGTCTGACTCTAAGCGTGTTGAATTATGCAAAATCTTTAAAATTTACCTCTTCTTAGAACAGATAAATCAGATTTTAATAAACTGACATACGCCAAAAGCCTAAAATTCATATGTCACATATATAAAAACACATTAATTTTCAAAATATTCTGTTTGATTAGAATCAGACCCCGCTGTGAAAGGGTTAAAGTCGATGGGCTTTATGAGGATAGTATGGTTTTATTGTCAATAAATAATGATGATTAATTAGCATTTTACACTTATACAAACCTACGTCACTCACTGTGTCTCCTCCTAATCACAAGTGTAGTTTGAAAGCAAATTTTTATCCTCCTCCCACATAAAATAAATAGCATCATCGATTTTCCTAGCCACGCTTCCTCCCCATTGTGTATGACAACAATAACCATTGATTTCACAGCCTCCATTTGATGGTGAAGACGAGGAGGAACTGTTTGCATCCATTACAGAACACAACGTGTCTTATCCCAAAGCGCTGTCACGGGAAGCCATCTCCCTGTGCAAAGGGGTAAGCATCACCACACACAAAGGGCAGAACAATTTCATGCCGAAAGACTACATCTGTTTTCTACATTTGCTGTCTCCTCACAGATTGGTAAACTATTAAAAATCGTGAGCTTTTATATAGCGCAATATCCACTTAACGTGCTCAAAGCGCTTTACAAGGAGTCTCTGGCCAACAGCAACACTCAACATGCAGGAGGAGACATGCTGCCTGTTGGGTGCCTATACATTGAACAGGTACTCATTTTAAACCTGAGTACAATGAGAAAATGTGAGTAAATAACCTTTTCCAAGAACTGAACTTTGCGAGGGACCTTTCAGTCACAAGGCCAACTACCCACCCACTAGGCCACAGAGCCATCACATGACAGATTCAAACCAGGGACTTTTCAGTCACAAGGCCAACTGCCTACCCACTAGGCCACAGAGCTACACATGACAGATTCAAACCAGGGACTTTTCAGTCACAAGGCCAACTGCCTACCCACCAGGCCACAGAGCTGCAACATCCTTAGTCTCCCATAAAGTTTGTTGTAATGAAGGAGTAACGCTTAATAACATATCCAGCTGTATCCTTTTGCACCTTATTCATTGGGGGTTTTTTTTTTTGTTTGATTTCACAGTATTGGTCTCAAACTGAGTAACCATAATCTAATGGGTGATTATTGTACCACAACATGCAGTGTCAGGTTTCAGCCCTATAGTTGGTTCTAAAGTTCACTTGCTTGTAAAAATCAAAAGCAATGGATGGATCACTAATTCAACCAAAAGCAACAAAAGGTCAACTGAGAACATCCTGTAGTAACAACAACACTTAGAAGCAACCTCAGACATGCGGGGCAAAACCTAAAATCGTTTCAAGATCTTTTAAACAATTCAAGATAGTGCAAAAGAGGGATGTAAATAGAAATTTATCACCTTAAAATCTTCCTTCCTTAGCAGAAAAGTCTGTCTAGTATTCACTATTGAGAGGAAAAGCCATGAAATAGTAAAATTTAGTAGGCTATATGTATATAGGATTCAGAGGAAATTTAAAAATCGCTGAAGGAAACTCACAACTTTTCGGTTGCCTGACTCAAATGATTGCTTACCATATATTATTTCTAGTCTATGACATCTATGCTTGTAGAACAAAAGCCTAAATTGTGCTGTATAACAGACCATTGCTCCATTTAAATCATGCTATATAACATACAATTGTTCCATTTAAATCATGCTGTATAACAGACCAGTGTTCCATTTAAATCATGCTGTATAACAGACAATTGCTCTATTTAAATCATGCTGTATAACAGACATTTGCTCTATTTAAATCATGCTGTATAACAGATAATTGCTCCATTTAAATCATGCTGTATAACAGACAATTGCTCCATTTAAATCATGCTGTATAACAGACAATTGCTCTATTTCCTTTCTCTCAGCTCCTGGTGAAAACGCCGACCAAGCGTTTAGGCTGCGGTCCTACAGGAGAGCGAGACATCAAAGATCATGCTTTCTTCAAACGTATTTTCTGGGAAAAAATTGAAAACAGAGAAGTTCAACCCCCCTACAAGCCCAAAATTGTGAGTCTGATTTTTCCTTTGTGCAGATTTTTATATGTATTTTCTTTCTTACGTTTTTGTATTTTTTTCTTATTGTCAGTTTTCATGTTGTGAGAGTTGATGAGCGCTTCGTTCATATCATGGTATATCTTTCCCAGATCTTTTATCTCTGCATAGAGCTTGTCGTGTTCATGTTGGTTTTAGCTGTTTGCCAGTTGTGTCATAGTTGAGAGCACTCTATTTATCTAGTAGTTGTAATCTACTCTGTGAAAAGTTTGTGGAATGATAGACTGTTATTTTCATTTCAATAATTTTTTTTAAAAAGGGAAAAGAAATATTTTCAAGAGGTGCTGCTAATCTAATTCTTTGGAATCAGGGTAATAAAGAACAACTTTTAACTAAAATTTTGCCTCAAGTCTGAAAATTTGTCTTTCTATTTTTTTTTCTTTTGCTGTTTTTGTAAAAGTATTGAAATATTTAAATTTTTGCTTCTTTCATTGAAGTTAAATTATGACAATTTATTTGTCACATTCTTAACAAGTGCAAAGCTCTTCATAGTAGCTCAAATGGCTGTTGGAGCAACAGTGTCCTTTGTTCATTTTCCAGAGGGCTTTCCTTCTCGTAGACAGAGCACTCTCAGTCCCATGAAGCCTTGAACTTGAAGTCGATATGTTTTTAAATATTGTAGCATCCTCTTGTATCTCGCCTTTGCCATTAGATGTCGTCTGTCCTTGACCTTTCAGTACATTGCTTCATGAGTAGCTGTCTTTCTTCCAGCATGTTTTAATGCCATTTCATTTAATTCTCTATTTTTTCTTCGTTGGTTTTTATTTTTACCTTTTTTTTATTATTAGATTTTTTTGTTCGCCTTATTTTTTCATTACTTGCATTGGAAAATTTGATCTTTTTGTTCATCCTTTTAAGATAAATAAAATGGCCACTTTTCTATATCAGCTCTTCGATTCTGTGAGACTCTAAAGGAAGCTTTTTTACTGTGTCTTTTCACCTCTGCTAAACAGTAAAAGTTTTATTTTTGCCTCTCTGTTTTTTGGGGGTTTTTTAAATTTTCTTTCTTAATTTTTTTTTCCTGACATGTTTGGTTTTCTTTTATTTCATTTTCATAAAGCCATGTAGTAGGCTTCAGGCTTTAGATAGATTAATAAAAACTCTCACCAAACACCTTTTTTTTTAAAACTTATTTTAGATTTTTTATTTATTTGTTTATTTTTTTTGTTATATTTTTTTTCGTTCCTCTCATACCTTTTGAGGATTTTTCAAGGCTTGGTTTATGGAATTTCCAATTGGATCAATACAGTTTACCTTACCTTACCTTACTTAATGTTCAATGTTGTTTTGGGGTTTTTTTGTCTGGGCAACTTGGATCTTTTATCTATCTCTCTCCAGCTCCCTTTTCATTTAGACACCCAGTTGTTTGGTGGAAATTGTTTCCGACCAAAAAACTTCTTTCTTTTCTATCGTGTCTTTGTATCTATCCCTGTATTGTTTTTCTCTTTAATTGTTACGGGTTTTTCAAATTTTTCATTTCTATTTGCCTTTTTATTGTTGTAGAAGAAGAAATTTGTCGTCCGATCTATTAATTGCAATTCCTGCTTTTTTTGTTTCTATGACTTTATTGGATAATTATCATTGTTCCCTTTTCTCATCCTGCATTGTTTGTGTAGCTTTGTAGGTATATACAAAAACATACTTATATATTTATTTTTCGTGGGTTTTTAAAAAATTTTATTTCACATCCATCCTTTAGCTCTCTCTGTCTCCATCTATCCTCCATTGCATTCCCCTTCCTCTTCTTTTTCATTTCCCTCCAATTTTTTTCTGTGTATTTTTTTTAAATAATTTAATTCAATGTCCTCTACCACCACCACCACCACCACCACCACCACCACAACCACCACGCCTGGTTCGGCCATCAGTCAAATCCGAAGAAGGCGGAGAATTTTGACAAGCAGTTTACCAAAGCTCCTATCAAGATGACTCCGACAGACAGAAAGGTCTTCGACAATATGGTCGGCAACCCCTTCCACGGCTTCTCCTTTGCCAACCCCTACTTTGGTAGCCATTTGGACGACGATAACGACAACGACCTCGGCAGCAGCTCATCGGTGGCCGCATCCACTCAGTTTTAAGTTTTAGTTACTCACCCCTGCCAGCACCATAGCCCTCATGTGCCACCTAGTGTCCATCTAGATACAACTTTGCACATGATATCAATCACCACTGTTATTATGTTATCATTATCATTATTATTATTGGTATTATCATCATTTATATTTTCTTTTTACCATCGTTGTTAATACTATCATTATTATTACATATTATTATTATTATTATTTTTATTATTATCAAGTTTTTTTTACATGCCTTTTTTTTCAATATCATTACCATCACCATTCTTATCATTATTCAGAGCTCAGTTCCTCTATGCAAACTCAATTGTTCTGCTGCTGAATTCAGAATTACCTCTTCTTTTAAAAGAGATAAAAAAAAGTATGAACAAATCAGAATGGACATACTTGTTTCATTTAAAGTGAAAGAAGTCAAGTGTTTTCCTTTGTAAATACATAATATAATCTCAACATTGATAAAAATAACAAATTTCTTCTTTTTCCCTTTTTTATGAAACTGGTTTTAAATCATTACTGCTGTTCTTTTATTCCTAATATCAACTTTGAAAAAAAAGGAATTGCACTTTTTCATTCACACCCCGCTATACATTTTATATCATAATCTCATAACGCTTTCATTTGACATTTAACATTTGACATTACGTTGTCATAAGTTTATAAACAGTCAGGCTCGTATCCCACAAAGTTTTCTGCCATTGCATTAGTAGTCATCACACCCCTTAAACTCTCACACCCAAAGGCACTCACTATTTGTTTTGTGACAGCATCACATCATGAGCTCAAAAAGTGATGATGTCACAAAAACAGAGATTTAACATATTACTGGTGTGAGAGTTTGATAGAAATAGAAGGATAATGGCCACATAAATAAATGCTTCGAGTTCATTCATCAAATATGGTATCGTTATTATTATTGTTATTATCATTATTATCGCTATTCTTATGCACTTGCATTCCCACTGTGACATTTAGAACCTAAAGCACCTTCCTTGCCTGTGACTGTAGACATTGAGCTCAGCACCGCCGCATTCTGTAGAACCACAACAGTAGTTTGACCACATCATCAAATGGAAGAAATCAATGATGAATTGCCTGTGATATTTTATACATTCATTCATTAATGAATACACATTAATGAATGACGTACATTTTTATATAGAAATTCAGACTTAGATTGATATCACCGGGTGAGCCCAAAGAATTAGATAAATAATTTGGACGATTCTACTTTTGTATTTTTTTTATATTTACCCAGCTGCCGCTGCATTTTACAGAAAGTGCATGAATGTCTTAATGTGTCATCCGATAAGTTAGTGTGTCCCTATTTTATGCAGACACTCGTAACACGATTTCATAATCAAATAGACAGGTGATGATATAAGACACGACACCTTTAATGAAAACAGAGATTATAGTTTTGGTTCAGGTTTCAGTCATTTTTTGGGGGGCTTGTGAATTAATTGTCTCTTCTGATTTTTCAAGTTAATTTTTATTTAGGGAGGGTTTGGGGCTTTTTGGGGGTTTTTTCTCTCATCTCATGCAAATAGTTTTTATATATTATTATATTTTGGGGATCTTTTTTTGTTGTTTTTGGAGGCTTTTTTTCAGGGGGCAGGGGCAAGAAGGGAATGGGGTTTGTATATTGTTTCAGAGGGTTTTGGATTTCAGTTTTTTAGATATTTTTATGACCGGCATTTTCTTAGTATTTATTGGGGGGTTTTTGGGGTTTTTTTTAGGGTGTGGGAGTAGCTGAGAGGGAGGCATATACATCTACTATTCCTTCTAATCCATGCTTGTTTAAAATAGAGGAAAGAGGTTTCACTCACTCGTCATCATAAACAAACAACAACTGATACTCACAATTTGTTCAATTGCTTTGGGGTGGTTTTTTTTTGGGGGGGAGGGGGGTTTACTTAATTTTTTTATATATTTGATATTACTCAGACATTAAAATGGACACCATGCCATGAAGCGTATCACCATATAAAATATTATATAACCTCCATATATAACCAGTCCTGGTTTATGAACTTTGAAGTTAAGATAGTATCTGGACTTTTATCTTTTTACTATTTTTCATTTCTTCTGTCTTCTTATCAATCATCTCTCTCTCTCTCTCTCTCTCTCTCTCTCTCTCTCTCTCTCTCTCTCTCTCTCTCTCTCTCCCTCTTCCTCTCTCTCACTTTCCCCTGCCCTATGATTGACCTAATTAGTTGAAAGGACTTCTAAAGTTTTCAATATACGAACTAAAAAAACATTTTTTCTATCTCTTCTCTTTCAATCTGACCTTAAATCTTACTTTTCCCCTTTTGAAATCTTCCTTTTATTTTACCATTAACCACATTGCAATGCGTCAAAGCCTTAGTTTCTTCCTACAGCTTTTTATCATCATCCATTGTAAATGTTTTGGGGTTTTTTTTAATATACAAAAAAAAAATGATTGAGCTTTAAGTTGACATGAATATGGCATTCATGAATAGTTTGGTTAGCACAGTAGTCTTCTAGTACAGAAGTTTTGTATGGTAATTCATTAGACTGCAGCTACCATATGCTGGCAATGAGATCACGCAAAGGCTGTGAAATTAGGGGAAGCATTTTATGAAGATTTGCATTTCGTATAAATAAAGATGCTTTACTTGCTGAAGATTGATACATACTATA
The DNA here is from genome assembly GCA_031471865.1 of Melibe leonina. Classification (NCBI taxonomy): domain Eukaryota; kingdom Metazoa; phylum Mollusca; class Gastropoda; order Nudibranchia; family Dendronotidae; genus Melibe; species Melibe leonina. Next base: position 8,578 of record JAUEKZ010059757.1, on the reverse strand, counting down.
TATTTGCAGTGAATAATGAATAATTCAATAGCCAAGTTTTTCTGTGTATCATGAGTGTAAGGAAGATATCGGCTACCTGGCAGTGTCAATAAGAAAGTAAGCCAAGAAAAGGAAGGAAAATAGGAAAGTTTATTATTACTTACTACATCTCTACAGCGCCAAACACAAGCTCTAGATGCTTAAGCAAGTAGATAAGTTAGCTTTGGTGAATTCTCACCCAGGACCTTCCACGGCATTCGTTGTTTGGCCTTCAGCACAAGATAGTGTTGGCCATTCCCTAACTTCAACGCCTGATTCTCTCATACTGTAACTATTTCATTCTCCTGACAGTTTGATGTGGCAAATGAAAAAGAATCTCTTCGTGACTGTTTGATATTGTTCGTGCTTCCTCTAAATTGCTTCATTTTTTGTTTACAGTATACTTATAGTTATACATATATATTTTATAATAAATGATGAACCAAAGTTGCAAATGTAAAATGTAAGCATTGAATTATATTATCAGCATTTTTATTCTAGTACACATATGATTTATAAAGCATTTCATACCCTTCACATCATCCTGCGCTATGTTCAAATAATCTTTGTCATCAGGATCAGGACTTGAGTGGTTGAAAGAACCTAAAAATCTTGTTGAACAAACATCATCCTTGTAAAATCCAACACAGAGATAAAAATTTGTACATCAGTTTAGGTTGCATACTATGCACAGAAGGACACAAACCGTATACTTTTTATGTGTAAAGAGCTTTTAACACAGTTTGAGACACTCAGAGACAGTTTCCCATAAATTACAGACACAGAATATTATTCTGCTGTTAACTAGCTGACATTGTTCGTTTTAATAAGATTTGAATACATTAGATAAATGTTTTAAATATATAACATTTTTCTATATCAAATTTATGGAAGCAGATGCTATAGATAATACTAGAGCTAGTATATTATCTATTGTTTTTTTCAATTGTTGAGTAAATGTTTGTCAAGAAGGTGAACTGTGTTTATGATATTTTGTTTTCTTCAAAAAAAGCGATTTCACATTTTTAATATTTACTATGTAAACATGTTTTTAAGATAAGTTTTTCCATGTCTGTCAACTTACCAACTAATTATCACTGTACGTCATGTCACGTTTCAAAGTTTTGTGTTAACCCTTTCACAGCAGGGTATGATTCTAAACCAACTGAAATATGCAAAATTTTGAAAATGTACGCATTCTTATACCAGATAAATCAGATTTATCTGGTATAAGAACAAGCAAGACTTGAAGATTTTGGTTTCTTTAGTTAAAGTTAAAGTGATACTGTTACACGGTGTTTATGTCAAATGTCTATCTTTCCCTTTGATGCTCCCTCCATATAAGATTTGGTGTGATTGTACCATAAGGTGACTTGCAACCGATGTGATAACACTCTCTAATAAAACATTCTTTGTTTTATGTGTAAAAAGATTCCATAATGATTAACAATACAAATTAATCAAATTATCTCATTCTTATGCATCTAAAATCTTATCTCCTGCACCAATGCTGTTACTGATAATATCTAAACATGTCTTCAAAGTAATTCACTCGCATATTACAATAGTCAATCAAAATGGCTTTAATATTCATCAATTTTTTTACAAAAGATAGATTTGTTTGTCTCCACAAAGTGAATGGATAACATTGCATTCTCATTGTCAAACATCATGAAGATTCAGTCATTGTTCACATTGATGGATATAATTTTATATAATACCTCATAAGAGCGTGTGCAAGGACATAATTTTAAATCAAATTATTCATTAAATAAATAATTATGCTGGAATTAATGTTTCGAATGTCGGGACATTTTCAATCAGGCCTGTTGCTTTCTCATTCCTTTCCATTCATCTTGACCCAAAATTCTTGATCTCTAGTGTTACACCAGGAGGAATGAATGGTTGTGGATTAAAAATCAAACATTTTGTTCTATAGATTAAAGTTTGATTTCAAATTGTCTTTATTTATCTGCAATTGATGAGGCAAATGCAGAGAATTTTGGATGTGTACATAATACATATATGTGCATTGTCTCATGTATTTCTTTGTTATAGAAAACAGTGTAGGCTTCAGATTAATCAAAGTATTATTAGAGCATATCAAAGTTATCCTTAATAAGATTTTATCCTCTAAATACCTTTCTGTGTCAGTCAGAACCATACATATCTGATATATACCTAGGTGGACTGCAGAGTCTGGAGCAAAAGCAGGGTTAAAACATATCATCTCTCTCTGATTCATATTATCTATATAACTACATATGTAACATTTATTTTATAACTTTTTTACTTCTTCTCTGACTGGTAACTACTCAAGTTCACAGTGGGGTCGGAATCTAACCAAACTGAATGATGCAACTCTTCCAAATTTATACATGTTCTAATACCAGATTTGAGTAATGCCAAAAGCCTGAATGTCAGAACAGGCACATCTAGCTAGATGATTTTGATATATCTAGTTAAGATTTTATTATAATCAAATGCTCTACATGAACAAAGTGCTTCCTAATTGAACAGTACATACAACACATGTGTTAGAAAGATTGATGGTGTGAGGTGTTGACTTTCCTTGACCCGAAAAAAGAACAACAAATGTGTACAATTGTATCTGTCATTTATCAAAACTGTTTTTTCAAACTGCATTACGGAATCGAAACATGTGTAATTTTATACACTTTTTCTCTTTTGTAATCTTTCTCTCACTCTATCACTCTCTTTATCTCTCTCTCTCTCTTTATCTCTCTTTCTTTCTATTTCTTTAGGTCTGTCCATTTGTCTATCTATCTCTATCTCTACTTATACTTACATAGCTCTCTGCCTTTCTGTTGGTCTGTCTATCTGTCTGTCTGTCTGTGTATTTGTCTGCCTGTCTGTCTGTTTGTCAGTCTGTCCGTCTGTCTGTCTGCTTATTCAGCTAGTACTTCTCCTTATTTTGGTCCTTTTTGACTTCTTCCATCTTTTTGCTTTTTTCTTTGCCTCTTCCTTATCCTCCTCAAACTTATTCTCCTCCTCCTTCTCCTTCTTGTATATTCTTGTTCGTCTTGTCAAAATCTCATTAGAGTGACAAGTGTGTTTGTGTTTAATTCTATTTTTTAATTCTTAAGTATTTTTTTTGCTCCCTGGACCCTCCTAACTGCTTCCACATTTCAGATTTATTCAATCTCCGTGCCTTATTATTATCAAGATGATTTCATGGATAACTTTTTATCATGATACTCATACTGCTAATGTTTTTTTGAAGATTAAATCCTGAGAATGACTTCACCACACTCTGCTCTTTTGTTGTCTTCATTATTATTTTTTTTAATGGTTGTCTTAAAATCTATATCCATCTACTTAACCCTTTTGTACCTACAAATCTATTTTCAACGGTCGCTGTGTTTTTAAGAACCAGCAAATCCTAAGTGAATTTTGATGTTTCATTTCATGAAAATAAATTCCCCTTGCCCGCTCCTTAGACCTCTTACAGTGGGGTCTGATTCCAACCAAACTTAAATGTGCAAAACTTTAAAATTTCCGAATTCTTTTACCAGATAAATCAGATTTCAATGGCGTGAAATCAAACTTTTGGCATACCCTATGTCAGTCCACTGAAATCCGATTAATATGGTATAAAAACCAGCAAATTTGGTAGATTTTGATGTCTAATTAATAGTTTGATTAGAAATCACCTTAGCATTTAAAGTGTTAAGATTGAAATCACCTGCAGGAGGGGTCCTCTGTAGACATTGCTACATGTTTCTGCTGTTTTGACCAGAACAAAGTCTATCTATTCTATTTCTTTTATTCTGCTGCAATGAAACAATGTTATTCTACATGTTTATTCTGTTCTAGATTTAAAGCTCTACAAACAAATAGGAACTGTACTGTACACTCAAAATCAACATCTATTTGTTTGATAATTGATTTATCGTATATTGTGACAAATTATTCCCCCCCCCCCCCCCCTTGTTTTGCATATCTATATAGGTCTATTTATAATACAGCCCTTTCTTCTTTTTTTTTTCTTTTTTTTTTGGTTAAGAGGAGAGGGAGGGGAGTTGGCTTTGTATTTATATTTAATTGATATGTTTCTGTTAAAATATCTTTTCATGTATTTTGTGCAAGCTGTTCTCTATATCTAATCATCAATAGAGCTACATACATGCCTACACACAAAATGAGACATGCTTTTCAAAAATCATCCATTAAGGGAAAAAAGTGAATGTTGAACAGGCAAGTAAGGAACAAATACCAAAAAGACAGTCAACGTTTTGGCCTAAAGCCTCTTTTCAGGACAAAAGACAGACAAGTATATGACATTAGAAAATGGAATAAAAGGATACAGCTATGATCTGTGCAATGTAGATGAGAGAAAGGAAGAAGAGACTGCGTAGTTTGATGACGTCTGAGGACCAGTGGACTTAACACCACGACTTCTCCAGAGATATGTGTAAATAATGCATTGCGTGGGGTTATATAAAAGGCCATTGAAAAAAAATTTTAATGCATTGCGTGGGGTTATACAAAAGGCCATTGAAAAAAAATTTTAATGCATTGCGTGGGGTTATATAAAAGGCCATTGAAAAAAAACATTTAATGCATTGCGTGGGGTTATATAAAAGGCCATTGAAAAAAAAATTTAACACAAAAATACACTGCTATTGAAACAATGGTGAAATTATACTATGAATAAAAAAAATCTATAGATATCAAGAATTGGAGGGGGGGGGGTTTTGGCAGAAAAATTTAGTTTTCCGCAACAGATAGTTATTAGGTATATTTTTGTGGAATTTATCCCCACCGACATCAACGTGAAGTTGCTTTCCATTCAAACTTCCAACAACAACAACAGCAACAACAAAAAAACCAGTAAAAAAGAAAAGAAGTGGCTCAGTCATTTAATTGGGAAAAAAAGAAAAGGAGGAAAAAGATGAAGGCGAAGGACACAGATGATTTGATGGATATTGTAAGTCTCAGACTTTGCATAAGTTTCAAGCCATGATCATCTGGACCGATGCCATCGCTCTGCTTACTGCTACTGGTCCCAAACGACACTGCTGAACCCAAACTGGTTCAATTTGATTCAAGAAAATGGCAAGGTGGCCAGGTAACAGTACCTTCCCTCCTCCCACTGCTCACTAACTCACCCAAGCAAAAAGATTATGCAAGCTTTAACTTTAACCAACCACAACCCACACCATGTTTTAAAAGTCTTGATATTATTTTTTAATCGACCACATAAGAATATGAAAGCTGCAAGGGAAGAATGATCAGGGTCACACTTTTCTGGTTGAGGAGCTTTTAAAAACTATGAATAACTCTGAACCCTGATCTTTTTAATTAAGAAATAATATTTAGAGGGATTTGGAGAGTGGAAGTATTGGATATAAGCAACCCGACAAGGACAAAAGGTCTTAAAATGGCAAAATCTTACTCTGATCGTTTTTCCCTTGTAACCTTCATATGTACTAAACTTAGGTACTTATTACAACTTTTTTATTTGCTTTGATTTAAAGCACAGCTTGATGGTTGGTTTTTTTGGGGTTTTTTTTTTTAAAACATCATTAGATCAAGATTTGAAAAGCTGTTGTTCTAGATCCTAATAATGATGTGTGATAAAGGTAGAACAAATACCTTTATATTACTTCTTTTTCTTGTTACCCACCAAAATGAATTAAATCGGGTTGCCGTGTTAAATCAGCGTCAGACAGCCATTTTTCTTGGATTGTCAAACAAAATAACTTATGGCCTCCTCTCTACAGTGGAATCTGAATAAAGTCAACTCTCTTTAAGGACAAATTTGATTTATGACAACTCTATTTGTGGTCTTATCTCTTTTATTTCATTGTTAAAATATGAATAAAGTCAACACTTGCTTAAAGTCAGTACATTTTTTTGGTCCTGAGATGTTGATTTAACAGGATTCCCCTCACTCAATGTTTTATTTTGCTTCAATACTTTAATACTTTAACTTTCATTTGTTTTGCTTTGACTTTGAGATGAATTGTTGGGTTTTTTTGGTCTAACTTTAGCATTTTAATATGTAATTTTGTAAATGTACACAGATGCCAACGTCAAATGGAGATCTGCTCTATGCTATTTTGCTAATGCAATGCTAAATTTTCGTTTTGGTTTTTTTTGTTTTCCTTGCTTTAAGTAAGGCCTTATGCAGCGTTGGCACACAGCTCTGTGTCTGGTTACAAATGGAGCGATGGGACATGGTATGAGACCACCCTGCAGCTATACATACATAACCAATCTCATAGCTAGAAGAAAAACTATGGATCTTCAAGACTAAAGCTTTAGCAGGCATGTGATCAGCCCACTGTCTGTGCCTTGCTTCTTTGGATTAGCCACACAACATCGCTTTTCATTGAAATTCATAGAGAATTTGTTACAATATAAGACACTGCTAAATTTGCATACCAGTATTTCATTTAATGTGACATGACTGACCTCCCTTGCCCTCTATCCCCATCACAGAGTGTCGCTATTTCAACCCATAGTGACATTGTATTTGGTATAAACACTTCCTCTTACAATTAATTATTTGCTCCTTTTCCTCTGTCATTATTTGTGGGGAAATTGTTGCTGATAGGACATAACCGAACTCATAATTAATATTATTATTCAGCTAAGGTTGGCTTTACTGAGGCCATTTAAGGCCTGAATAAACCAGAGTGCTGGGGTTGACTTTATTCAGGCTTTATAAGGCCCGAATAAACTCTTCCTTAACATAATCACACATGCTTTGATAAAGACAACACACGCTGGCTACAAGAAATCTACTAGATACAACTTCAGGTTACATATTTATTTTGTAGTTTGCAGTGACTGGCTCCCATAACGATGATGCTGTTTTACTTTTATTGCTTTCCCTCACTGCTAATTAATTTGACACGCTCTGTCATTCACTCTTTTTATTTGAACCATTTATTATTTGCATGATTGTTTTGTCTCCTGCATGGGATTGACCAGTCGTGTTGTCCATTTTGTGTTTTACACATTTTTTACCAGGATTTTGTGCACTAAACAAATTTATTCTTTAGATAATCACCTTCCTATTTGCACAGTGAACTTTATGATTAATTAGATCTATTCAAGCATATCTTTATTAAAGTATGTATTTGAAATCTTTATTAAAGTATGTATTTAAAATCTTTAATAAAGTATTTGTTTAATATCTTGAATAAAGTATGTATTTAATATCTTTATTAACGTATGTATTTAAAATCTTTATTAAAGTATGTATTTAATATCTTTATCAAAGTATGTTTTTAAAATTTTTATCAAAATATGCTCAATCACTTCAAACAAAACTTTATTTTTATTAGAATCTAAAATATTTTTGCCCTTGGTTGTAGATACACAAAACTAATTTCTTTATGTGAGCATTGTGAAAATGATAAAAGGAGTTTTTTCTTGAAGCTTTGCTAATCGTGATGGTGCAAAAAAAACAAAAAAAGTAGAAATAGGTGTGAACTGTATGACCTTGAACTCCTCTGTCTAATATATTGACCTCCATTCTTGATATAACTGTATTACTACATTTACACATGTGTTATTATAAAACTATTGCTTGTTTATGATAACTTCCTATTGGCTTTGATATTAAATTAATGGATTTTCTATATTAGACTGTATGCGTTGAGTCAAAATACTCACAACAATGACTGCACTGTACTAAGGCACACATTTGTGTTATGGTGTTATTGGGAGAGGGGGGGGAAGGTGAACACTACTCACTGGGTTGTCATTAAGACGTCAAACGCATACAGTCCATTCTTTTTTTCAATTAATTGATCTGGATTTTGGGTATCTCTTATCATCACTAATACTTGACTAATATTAGCAAATGGTTTGTGCTTCATTGATTAAAGATCTGGTGGCTTTCTTATATGAAATATTCTCTTTAACAGAGTATAGAAAATGGTAAATATCTTATCTGAAACAGTGCATATAGTCCATGATTTAATCCTTGCTCCAAATACAATATTCTCTGTATTATAGCTGTAGTTATATTTCCCTGATAAACCACAATACATTTGTATAATATCTTTGGAAGTGGGTAACTCAACAAAGTTCTTCATTCTTCGTGTGCTTTATAATGTAAAATCATTCATATGACATTCAAGCTTTTATTGATTATCTTGCATTGCTGCCATTTCAGCGTAGATAGATAGTCGATAAATGCCTATGTACTTCATTATCTACCAGATAAATCAGATTCGTGTAAACTGACATATGCCAGTTCACTGAAATCTTATTGTAATCTGGTATAAGAATCGGTGAATCTTGAACATTTTGATATATTATGATATACATATGTAATGTCTAGTTAAATTGATTAGAAATAACCTTAGCATTGAAAGGGTTAAAGTGAAAGAGTGGGGCTGGAACTCCGGTACATTCTTTTACCTCAACTCTACATTGCTCACATTTCACCATGTAAGGTGCCAGTCTATCTAGATAGGAAGAAAATTGGATCACCCACTAAACCAAGTAGGAACCAAATTGGATCACCCACTAAACCAAGTAGGAACCAAATTGGATCACCCACTAAACCAAGTAGGAA
>JAUEKZ010059756.1:11590-26364 GCA_031471865.1 Melibe leonina | reverse complement strand
GCAGGGCCAGGTTTTCAGTTCCATTCTATGAAGATATGATTGACACAATTACATATGAATACAGATTGTCATGGGTTGAGCTAGAGGGTTACTTCCGGAGAATGTTGAGAAAAAAAATCACTGTGATGGTTTAAAGTTACCTTTTGATTTTGAAGACTCAGCATGGATGTGTTTCTCATTTATGCCATACAATACAGAACTGCTATTGTCCCAAACTTAATTTTCCCTTGTCTAGGAATGAATAGCAAGAATGTTTTTTTTCTTTTATTTTGTCTGCCTTGGATGTTGAAACATGTATTAACCCTTTCACTGCTAAGGACTCCAAAATATTCAAAATGTGTCTGTTCTTATACCAGGCTTTGGCATGTCAGTTCACTTAAATCTGATTTATCTGGTATAAAAACAAGTACATTTTCAAGATTTTGTATAACTCAGTTGAGTTAGAATCAGACCTTGCTGTGAAAGGGTTAAAGTATATCATTGTTGTTTATGTCTACTTATTAATTTTGATTTGAGAAAACTGAGTTTTGGTTGCCCATATCATAAGGGATAGATTATCTACAGAACACATTATGTAGTCAATATTTTGACTTGTAGACTTATACCTTTCATACCCTTTTGAAAAATAAAATGTTCCATGAATTATCTATGCTTATACATAAAGGGATTTTGAAGGCTTTTATTCTATAACTATAAGCTCTATCATCATCATAATCTGGTACATCTGATATTATATTAGGGAATGGGTGCTGTGCTCTGTATCATGTGTGGCCAGCAATGAAAATAGTGAATGAACAGGTTTCTCTTGTTAGACTACTGCATGATCATTATCTTTTTCATTTTTGTTTTGGTTTCTTTTATTTCATATTCATAATGTGTTATATAGATAACCTATCCCTTATAATATGGACTACCTAATCGTTACTTAGAGTTACTTCAAGTTCATTTCCAACACAGGCTCTTCTTATCCTCTATGCTGGATTCCATTTCATGCATGTTTACTCTGGCTATGGTGGCTCTGTAGTCATACTTGCATTTTCCAGAATTTATCTAGTTTATTCTTAAAAGCGTGTTTGCTCCAACAACTTTGTCGTGTAAGCCTATCCAGATTTGAGCCACTCTCAAAGCCAAAGCTATAATGGATGTAAAACGTAGTCTTTGCATGAATAATTTATTCCTATTAGATACCCTTGGTCTCTTTTCTGGTTGCAGTCTATGATTTCTAAAAGATTGTTGATAAAAAGAACAAAAAACAAAGGTCTTATGATTAAGCTTTGGAGGATTCATAACCTTACGTTGAGCTATGTTGATCCCTTACCATTTACAACCACCTTGTTGTTGTCTCTCATGTATATAGCGTTTTATCCATTCCACTGTTTCTTGTCAAGTGCCACATTGGTGGCTACATCTCCTGTCTTCTAATTCTGTGAAAACTCGGCTAAAAAATACTCTGCTAATATGTTGGCCTCATCTTCATCAACATATCTCTCTTTGCAAGGGGTTTTTGGGATTGATACATAATCCATTTCAATTTATAGAGATGAGTTTTTTTCTGCCATACCCTCCAAGGGGTTTCTTTTTGCTTTTTTACAAATATATCTTTGATCTTCTTTCCTTGTCTTTCTGGTAAGTCTTTTTACTTTATTACAAATTCTCTTGTATTAAGTTTGTGCTGAGTTACTCTTGTCCTTTTCAAATTTTCATGATAAAGAATTTTTTCCTGATTTTGTTTTTAGATTCATAGGACATTTAATTAAGAATCTGAGAATAGTAACTAGAGTTAGTTGTAAAATATCTGAAGTACCCATGGGTGGTTTATATTTATATCTATAGAATACAGGTTATTTTGTTTCGCTTCTGGTACCACATTTATTTGTTTTAGAAAATGCTTTTGGTTTCATGCTACATTAGTTTTTATTGTACAGTACAATTAAAAAAATGATAAATCATCAGTTTGTTTCAATATCTTGCATTAACAGTGAACCAAGTGTAGCAGAGAAAGTGGAGTATGCAAATGCATGTGAACGTCTTGGCGTCGCCCAGAAGCTTTTAGGACGTGCTTATTGCATCCTAGTCCTTGGTCTTGGCCTTGATGAACAACATCACATGGAATGTGGAAGGCAAGACTTCATTGGCACATTCAGTTTTGTATTTTTTTTAAAGGGGTTGGATGAATTGTGATATTGCTATCTCTTCAGGTTTCCTTGCTGTTATATAATTTCAAAAGAGTTGCTATCTGATACTGATATGAATTGTGCTTTGCGCAATGAAGATTATTATTTTGTATTTTGTACTTTATAATTCTACCTTAGAAATTAGTCCCTCTTTTTCCTTTTGAATTGGATAATGAAAATTAGAAATAACAAATATTATTCGATTAAAGAATTTTAATGAAACAGATACAAGCTTTAGTCCAAAGCAATAAACCACATTGTTTTATGTTTACAGCTCTAGAGTGTCCAAGACCTATACTGATAGAAGTATGTTTGAGGTAATTATGTCACATGAATCATGAATCTTTCGTGTAAGATTCAGTAAAATAATCACATTAGCATTATCAAATATCTCTAGAGATAAAATTTATGATTTCTTAAATTTCTCTCCTTTTTTGATTATCATAAATTATTTTTGATGCTGTCTTTTCTGATTTTTTTTAAGTGGTTTATGGTTTTTAACACTTTTCCTTTTTGGTTAATTTACTTGAACTTTTTGCTTTTAAAGGAGAGACTTCTGAGGTAGATTTCTGAGTGAATTGATTTACACCATAAATCATTAATGTTTACCTTTTCCCATTTCTAATATCATTATAACCATATTCTTCATAGTAGCCATCTTATCTTTCTCTGTTTTGTTACAGACATTCTACAATTTCAATACATTTGTTGTATGGATAACATTTCGAAGGAAAGAGTTTGAGACTATCAAGAAAGAAATTGGCAGGTAAATGTTTGTCTGGAATGAAACTTGTGTCCATCCCTTCAGAACTTGAAAAAGAAATGTCATAAATACATCAATAGATACTTTGATTTAAAGGTATTGTTTGCTGTTAGAAAATACCATAGTTATAATTATATGTTTTACAAGTAAACATCAAAACATTGCATACAGTTTCTCTTTCTATGAGCTTTGTAAAACTGATATAATTAATTTTGATTTTGTTCATTATATTCTTTTCCTATCATTTTTTTTGGTAATAAACTGTTCATCAAAAAGCTTTATTTCTTCTGCCTGAATGATGCAGTAATGATATAACAATACTATTTTCAGGCTCTTACGATCGGACACATTCAATCCGGCCATCAGAGTCAAGTATGCTCCAGAAGGTATGATAATCTAGTGCAAAAAATAAAAAAAGACTCAAAAATATATTTCAAAATAAGTGCACGAATAGCATGAAATCTCTTTCATTTCTTAATGTTGTACCCATAAAATATCAAAGCCATACATGAAATTTCATTATTGATTTCTATGAATGAGGAAATAGCCTTCAAACTGATTTCCCATCTCTGTCACTCTCCGTCTGTCTCTCCGCGTATCTCCATCTTCCTAATAGGAGACCTATCCTCTATCCTCTCATTCTATTTCTCTAATTCTTGTGAAAAATAACCCGTAGATATCTGGTTTGGTTGTAACCGTTACAGATAATTTGATATTATTCCATACATTAATAGTATAGCATGCATAACTCTGTGTAAATATGTTTCTAGAGCCAAAGGAAGTCGATCCAACCAAAGCTGCCAGCAAAGAAGCAGAACCTGAGGAAGATAAAAAAGAATCAGAGGCAGAGAAAAAGTTGACCCCGGCAGAATACAGACGTCTTCACCCGTAAGTTTGGAGTTGTAAGATAATCAACTTTTGCTCCTACTCAAATCTGTTTCAACTGTATAAAAAAAACTATAGAAATTTTTTACTGTTACTTAGAAATTTAAAGTCCATATATTTTGGTGAAATATACCTGTCCTGTATTTTTCTTGCAGTTTAATTCTTTTGATTTTATTTTATTTTCGGGAGGGGGTGGGGGGGGGGGGTTGGGGAAGAGGCTGAAGGGCCATATTGAGAGGCTGACAGTATTCTTGAACATAAAAGATGTCAAGGATGACAAGTAAGCAGTCATAATAAAAGACAAGAAACACTATTTGTTTCCTCCTTCAATTCTCTGTTTTTACTTCTTTCTATGTCTGCCTGTCTAAAGTATTTACTTGTGTGATTGAAATGCTTATTGGTACCAATACGGTAATGAAAAATGCAATTAAATGGATTTTTAAAATTATTGTAAAACATATTTCTTTCACTTATTATCAAGTTTATCAGAAGGATTTTGATTTTTTTTAATGTCTTTATCATATTGTTTTTCCATTTCAGAAAAAGACCTGCAATCAAATCCATAATCAAGTAAGTCGTAGGAGAAATACAGAAACTCTAATGTTGTCACTTTACAGTCGAGGACGGATAGATCGTCAGGACTGGGGACAAATGTCGATATATCAGTCCACCTAAAATTGAAAGGGAAACTAGTGGAAAATGGGAGGTCTCAAAAGGTGAAATCAATCTTAATGATTTTGTGGCCATTGAAAGGGTTGGTTTGAAATTTGGAAAGTTGTTACATAATTTGACTTGAAAAGGTAAGTGATTGTGGACTGTTTCTGATGGACAGTAATAATTTTGTTAACACTGTCCTCAGCATTGTACCTATATAGCTACCTGTTGTAAGTTCCCCGAGTGTCGAATCCATTTTCCCTATATTTCTGTATTTCGTGGCTCAGTTTAGGCCTAGTCTAGAGAGTGAGATGGATGGAAAGAGGGATTGAGAGAGAGAAACGTAAATAGAGAGTGAGAGAGATACATGGAGGGAGAGAGATAGAGACAGACAGACAAAATGAGGGATGGAAAGAGAGAAACGGAGAGAGTGAGAAAGATAAAAGGGACAGAGTAGCAAGGGAAAGAGTGAGATAGAAAAGTAAAGGGAGGGAGAGAGAAAGACAGATCGAGAGAGAGAGAGAGAGAGGCCATGTGGCATAAGCAAGAGACAAACATTAACACCGTGTTACAACACTTGTGTAGTGTACATTTATTGAAGAGTTAGCTAGCTGACATAAAATGTTTACTGTACTGTATACCAGGAGACACACACAGAACATGCGGGTAGTGTGTAGTATAACACAAGCTAGCTAGCTGACATAAAATATTTACTGTATGCCACTACATGCCTACAACATGTATGTAGTGTGTAGTAATAGAGGAGCTAGCTAGCGGGCATAACTGACTTATTGACTTTATACAACTTGGAGAGAGAGAGAGAAACTGTGTAAGACAAGCATTACTGCCGTGTAACATCACATGTAGACCTAGTGGATAAGTCCTACACATTATATCACACTTTCACTGCGAGCTCGCAATTGTGTTAAGTCAATCTGGATGATTTGGTGGCCCTCAAAAGGGCCTGTTTGATATTGAAGACATTGGCACTTAATTTGACTTGAAAAACTCAGTGATAGTGGTCTGTTTCTGAATGCCAGGAATCATTTTGTAGACAATGAATGTCCTCAGCACTGGCATTGACGCCAAACAGAGAAGCGCCTTCGGAATGTTGTTGTGCAAAGCAGCGTAGGGTCTTGATGGCTGCTATAGCGGCATAACTTGGAATCGGGGGGAAGGGGTAATAATCTCACATTTTCATTGGCTCTCCTCGTTCGTCTTACTCCAGTGAAACGAGGGATAATAATACTACTTTCCTCACAGGGTGATATCACTAATCAATTTTAGGCTGATTATTGTCAATATTGATTTTGGGAACATTCACGTCGATATATGCGGTTTTTTAAATAATGTTATGTAGCAAAAAAAACGGGACTTTTGTACCATGTCGATATAAGCGTGATGTCGATATAAGAGTTGTCGATATATAATCCCCTCTGCACTGTAATTACTTTTTCTCTTCGGTTTCAAGGCTGATTGTATTTTTTGCAGTTTTATTTTGAATGTTTTTTTTATTATAATGATTTTATTTCCTCATGTTTGAACTCATTCCAGTTGTGTACAGCTTGTTTTATTTGAATGGTTTCATTAATTATTATTAATTTAATGATAATTTCAAAAGAAATCATCTTAATCTTAGTAACTTTTCTAATGTAATTTTTGCAATTTTTTTTCGTAGCCAACGATCTCCTGCAATAGTTTCAATACTGCCGTCTCCTAAAGAGGAAGCTTCCTGGCTATTCAAGAGACCTCAGTTCCATAAAGATGAGTAAGTGTTCTTGTAGTTCTTAATCTGTATGAGATGAAGGTTTTGATAAAGAAAGATTGATAGGGATAATAAAATAAAAAAACAGCTAAAATGAATCAAGAATAGAATTTCAGTGTATTTGTTTACCACCCTTTTCCAACTCTTAAACACTCATATAAAATCAATATCCATGTCAATCATTGACCAATCTGCAGGTTATAGTTGAATCGATATACCAAGAGTGCTACTTTGGTTTTTCTTAATAATATTTCTGTAATTATTTTGATTTTTTTTATAAAAAAAAAAAAAAATGATGATTGGTTTTTTAAGTTATTGAAATGAGTGCATTTTTTAGCTTTGTATATATTTGTCTATTGTGAAAATCTTCTTTAGAAATTCCTCTCATGCTGAAGACGACCTTGAAATTGATGACAAGCACAAGGATCTCCTGTTGGATGTTCCAAAATTTAAGTGAGTGTGCATGGCATAAAACTCTCTTTGCATTCCAGAGATGATAACATCTCTGACGACATCATAATCATAATATTATAATCTATCCGTGCAAAATTTCCTATTTTGGGATAAAGATTTAAAGTGACATTTGTTTTTCTTTCTATTTGAAAATTATCAATTTCTAGATGAAGATGCGTATGAAATTAAATAAAGTTTGGGGATGTATCGTAATGTTCGAAATATTTTTTTTCTTTAAAACTACTTGAATGATGGCACAACCCTTTTCCCTGATTTTTTGGGGGATATATTTTAAAACAGAAGGTTTCATCAATACTTCTAGTACTATTATTGTTTTATCCTTCAGGACTGGGATTCTCGGAGAACCGTATAAGATGTTCAATCCACAAACACTGTCTCCCCTGGGAGCCGAAAATGAAGATGAAGAAAATGAAGGCGAAGAAGGAGAAAAACAGTAAGCTTTGGTTATCTAATATCTGAGTGAAAGAGAATTGATATGGCAATTTGATGAGGACTGGAAGAATTAGTTTTACCCTGTAAATATTCCTTAGTTATGAAGTTATATTGCTTTCAGGCTTTCTGCATTTTTGGCTTGCTTCACTTACGTAACAAGTAGCAAATTGTCTTTTTCCTTTTTCCTGATACCTGAAGGAATACTTAAAAATTCCCACATCCACTTGATTTGTGTGAGCTATTTGACACTAAGTCTGTCCCCAAACGGACCAAACCAAGCCGGCCAATGACATACAAACTAGGGTCTGGTCATCTATCACCCTCTCTACCCAATCAGCACAGCCTCCCACATCCCCCTCCCCCCAGACTGAAGACAAAAACCCTTTACTTACTCTATATTTTTACTCATTTATCATATATTCACCACTATTACCCTATTAACTTTCATATTTCTGTTTTCATTGTTTTTTATCACCTCAATTATTTACTCTCATACCCTTATTTTTCATCATCGTCCTTGCAACATCATCATCCTACCTCTTTTCAAATCTATAGGTCTAATCAAGTGACACAAGGGGGTAGGGGTTGTCAGCCCGACACTCCACCTTCTGAGGTTTAGATACAACCAAAAAAAAACTTGATCGTTGAAACATACCATAACATAATTATCCCTTTTTTGCAATTGAGTTTTAAAAATTGGAATTGGCCTCTTATTTGTCGCTCGCCTAGGGGTCCTAAAAATGGATTAGATGATTCATCAATGCCCACAGGAATCATTCAAGTTGTCCGAGTGAACAATCTGTGGTAAATCTCTTACCCAAGGAGCTTACTATGTGACAAAGGAGAGTCCACATCCAGTCATTGCCTCAGGTTGCCAGTGAATTGCTTTATCCAAAGGCCCCTTTGCTTTGCATGTCAAATGTCAATATTTCAAACAAATGTATTCAGTGTTTTAGATATTCTATCATGATGAACCATAATACTATTAATGAAATGCATTTTTGCTTCTATACCAGGTCTGGAGAAGATTCCTTGACCCAGGAGAAAAGCCAGTCAACAGGTACTTTTGATAATGCCATTTTCTGCTTGTAAAAACAAACATTTATAATATTAAAATGACTCACCAACATATTCAAATATTTCAATTTCATAATTTCAATATAAACCAGTCATGGTAGTCATATTTATTTTTAATTGAATTCTTTGTTCTTCCTCTTTTTCCTTCTGACATATCAGACAGGAATGTCAGTCGCCAACAGACAGCTATATCTCATGCCACCACAGAGGCGTTCACTGATGATGAAGAGTAAAATGGAATTCAATTCTTTCCCTGTGACTGTGATATACTGTTCATGCTGCTGGTTAACTTTTTTGTACAACCACTTCTTTGTTTTATTGTTATTGTTTTGTTTTTTTTGTGTGCTTTTTAATTGGAAAGCTCTAGGGTTAACGATACATTTCAAAATCAATGAGCTTTATGATTTTGATTTTTATATCTCATTACAGTTTGTTTTACTCATTGCCTAGAAAGAACACATATTTTATTGCGTGGCTGATGGAAACCTTAAGAATGAGACAAAAAAAGAAAGAGAGAGAGCGAAAGGGGGAGGGAAGGGTAGAGAAAGAGATTGTGAGTGTGTATGTGTGTGTGAGAGAGAGAGAGAGAGAGAGACAGAGAGAGGTGAAAGAGAAACAGCTTGTGTGTGTGGGAGACAGACAGAAAGAGAGAGAGAACCAGAGAGGAGAGAGAGACAGATAAAGATTATAATGCTGAAAAATGTTGGCAGTGATGATAATGATAAAACTGAAATTATGTAAAAAGTATAGGATTGGTAATAACTACAAGACAATGATGACTGTCGAAGGAGAGCACAAAAATGAGAATGATAAAGATGTTGCATGGATGGTAATGGGGATAATTTGTAACTATTATACCTGTGTGCTCATTTGTCAATATTTGTGTAGTATCCACTACATGTGTGAATATTTTTATTATATTGATGTGTAAGCAAATGAAAAATTGTCACTATTTAAGGACATAAAGATATATCATTATCATTATTATTAAATATTAATGCCATGGATGGAATGTCAATGTCATGGACAGAATTAAAAAGATCATCATTTTTGGAGTATTAAGTATTGTTAATGGGTTATTATATGTGTACATATGAAAATAATAGCACTACTGGCTTCTCTTTCTAGAATGAGTGGACAATGCACTGACAAATTTGTGGTTGTGAAAGAGCAATGCTCAAAGTTTTAGGGCGCTTGCAACTGCTATGGTCATCATATAGGCGCAGAAAGTACCGTAGTTTGATTAGAAATAATCTAAGCATCGAAAGTACTGGCTTTTTCAAAAATTTTGGACTGACAGTGACTGGTGAGGATTTGAAACAACTCCCACCCACTGATTCCGTGTCAATGTGCATGTCATTCATGTTTGATATAACTTTGTCAGCTGTGCTAGTGTTTGCCCCATGACTACTGCCATCCCATCCACTGTGTCTGTGATTTTGAGTGTATATGTATATTATTATGGTGAAAAAAAATTGCCATTTAAATGTCTAGACTATAATATAGTATTTTCATATTTCTTAGGCGTCTGTATCTGTGTTTTTTTTAAAGGTCATAAAAAGAAGAAAAATGTGACAGTCACAAGTACAGACAGATATTATTATTATGAATGTGAACTATACATTGCACGACAACAATAAAAAAAGAAGGAAAATCATTTCTCATCTTTTGTTAAATCTTTTGTCAAAGTTTATTTTCTCCATTTAAAAAATTGCTATGAAAAATATGTAAGATCTTATATTTCTATTTGGCAAGATTTTTTCCAAATAAAAGAATATATTCAGCAGGGTGATAGTTCAGAGTTTTTAAAGCACATTCAATAACAGGACATATCAGCACCAAAGGGGTTATTATATATTAACAACACCAAAGAAATAGTCAAATGCAGCACAGGCATATCAATATTTAGATTTACCAAAGAGATTCCACACAGAGTTTATATGAAAATAAATAATTTCTCTGGAACAAACAGCAATAGATATAACAAAGACTAAATGAAATGAAAAAAAACATTTCATCAAAATATACACAAATATTGAGCAGATAATTACCACACAAATGTATAATTTTCCCTCCATAGGTGGTTGAGGCTAAGCAGGTGATGAATGGAACTATTATCAATACTACTAGTATTTGCCTCTCTCTCCGTTACTACAGATGCTTTGAGTAAAAGGTGGAATGTAATTGTAATAATTGTGTCTACAGATCTGTAAATGATTGGGCTTGACAGCTTATTTCTTCTGTCAATAAAATACTGGTAAACCAGCTATAGCTGGGCAATTTACAGGTCTGTACGTAATGAATGAAAGAACAATGTTCACAAAAAAAATTCATTTTAAGGATGGAAACAGAAAAGGTTGTCCATATTGCATGTGTGTAGAGGAAATGGAAATACATGATAATGATTGTGATCGGGACAGGCAAATAAATAAAACCCCAAAAATGCAAAAGCAATTAAGAAGCAAAACACAAGATGAAACAATATAAGATCCGGCATTACTTCCAATATATAAAACAAATTGAGACTTAATGCTGAATTCTTGAAAGACAGACTGCAGACTTAGATATCAAGCAAGAAATAATCTAAAAAGTCAAATCACAGACAAAAAAAAAATAGTTTGTGTTAACTCATAAGCATTTAAAACTTGGAATTCATGTTTTGAAATATTAAAAATCATACAGTGAAACTCGTTATAATAGGACAGATGGGGCTGGCAGTCTTTTCCTGTAAAAATCCAGTCCTGTTTTGGCAAAATAGAATGGCATAGTGTAGAATGAAGACAGAAGTGATGTGTGTAGTGTAGAGGCATGTGAAGTCAACAAACCAATCGCATTCTGCTACTTTGGACCCTAATAAAAAGATGTTTTCTAATTAGTCAATGTCTTAAAACTTGCCTCTCATTAACTCTAGGCTAATCAGTTGTTACGTGCTACAATCTTACAAACCAGTCATAGTGTCTTCCTTGACACAAATTTCAATTTTAAGGCTCTAACTCTAACTCTAAAGCAAGTTTGTGCGTTGAAAGATCACTTTTATATCAAAGTGTGCACAAATTGGATCTTGTTATAGCAAGGTCCATATTGCCTACATACACTTAGCAAGATATAAAAATGGTTATTTGATTAATCACTGTTATAATATCAAAGTTCCTGGTATAACAGAGGCTGTTATCAATTGACTTCATTGTACAATACTTCCATTTTGGAAGAATATTAATTCTTTTTATTTTTAAAATCAATAATCATTTTGTAATGAAATGATTAATTAATCAAAAAGCTTTTAAATCAAATTTTAACAAAGCAAAGTAACAATTTTAAAAAATCTAACATTGAAAGAAGAGGGAAGATGGACTAAAACAAGTGTTTCCGTTAAGCCATCATTTGATTTAAAAAATTAGGTCAACAGCCCTCATTTTACTAAGCAGAGGGAGATACCTTACCAAAACTTAGACTCCTTGTCATAAAAATTAATTCTCACGTAATTTTCACGTTTTGCTTAATTCGAAAACACAATCAGATTTATCATTCATTTATTTTTAAATTGATATATCATATGCCTGGACTGAGAATCAAATAACTGAGGAGAAATATTGATAGTTTACAAGGAATGATCTGAAAGAAAAAATGTCAGGCGCATGATCAAGTAATGGGTTAATTTTTAAGATTCTTTTTTTTACAATACAATTAATAAAAATACTAAATGTAGGTCAATCAAATTTAAAAATTAACAAATTAACTTTTTTTTTTAAATTGTGAAATGTGTTAAGAGCGAAAATTTTAAAAAAAAGTTTACAGCTGATAATTACTGTAGTTGCTTTCTGTGAAGCTGTAGCAAAAAAACAACTTAAAACTTGAAAACAACAAAGAATAAAAAATGTGAAATCCTAAATGCAAAATAAAAGGGAACATAATAAAATCTGAACTTGGTAGGGATATAATAATCATCAAATATCTGAACACAATGTCATTCCATTAAGGCAAAAACCTGTCTAAAGAGGGAATATAAGTGGTATAAGAACACGTTGATTTTTAAGATTTTGCATATATTCAGACCTTGCAGTGAAAGGGCTAGGAATGGGTGGGGCGGGGGCAAGCAAAAAGTGTGATAAATATAAAAATAGTTATAATTATTCAAACATATTATGCTCCAACATTGCGTTGGGCTTATCTCCTCTGTCCACAGCGTCTGTGATGTGTCGCACTATATAGTTGAACACAGCAGGCTTGTCTGCATGCACGTGGTGGCCTGCATCCTGAATGATCTGTGTCATTAGTTAGACATAAAAATCATTTACATTATGAAATTAAATCTTTAGAGTAGAGGGAAAAAAACCATCTAAAATGATCTATACAAAAATATATATATCCTACAGTCTTATCATGCGTTCTTTATCCACATATTCCTTGTTCTCATGAAATCAAGATGTAGTGCTGGAGGATTTTTTTAACTGTAATCAAAGGCAGGCATTAGTATGAAAAACTTTCCTGGACAGCAATGCTCTATAATTTTTCTCCCTTTCCCTTTTAAAAGTAGAGAAGGAATTGATAATATATCAATACAAGTATACAGCTTCCGGGAAACAGTGTTACAGAAGTAAAAAATACAAAGTTTTAAGTGTTGAATCCCTCGATTGTTGTTAATGGGAAATACTATCATTGTCATTAAATCACTTAACCCTTGATTCTTACTCTTATCTCTGTGTTGCATGCTACCCGTAGCAATTTTTATCACTTTTAAAACGAGTACAAAAATTTGTGTGATCGTTTTAAAATTTCACAAAAGTACAAATATTCTGTTTTTAGTGTAAAAAGCATGAAGCTATGAATGAAACCGATTTTCAGAACAGGCATAGAACAAGGATTACAAAGCGATGATAAAGTAAAATATGCCCAGTAAACACAATATAATTCAAAAGAAAGAATGCTAACTTGCTTCATATCAAACATTATACAAGACTATTTTTTAGAACAATGACGCTAGGTAAAGACTATGCATGGCAAGTAGTAGGGATTTATCTTCCCAGAGAAGTATAGCCTGTAAATCGGATAAATGCTTTTTAATTTTAATTTTTTTTTACAAAGCCACAACAAAATATTTGCTATCAGGGAAGAATCATTGCTCCATTTTGGTGTAATGACTGACTGAGTTAAATGCAAGATATTTTAACTGTTCACAAACTTCCCTCACCTGTACATCTACGTGACCAGCATGTCGCGTGCTCTTGGCTTTGAATCCAGAACTGGAATTCACCCAAGACTTTTCCCCGTAGATGAAGCTTACGCCCATATCATGACTCCATTTGTTCACCCTGGCCAGGAGGGGCTTGTAGGCATAGCCCGACGGAGCAGACACTTTATTAAAACCTTTTTCACCACTGAGGATGAGGAATACAAATATGTTGCAATAAATTAGAAAACAAATAAGAACAGTATAGTAAACATTTTTTTTAAAGTTTATCAGTAGATAACTTAAAGTTTTTCTTTTATAGAGAGTAAGCAAGGAAGAAAGTAAGTAAGCATGAAAGTGAGTGAAAGATTTAGTGAGAAAGAGAGTGATACCTAATAGATACTAATGTGACACACTCTATCAACATGAAGTGGAAGTTAACATGAGAGGCCATAAAGTATAAAGCCCATTAAAATTGCGATTCTTGTCCACATTGTCCAATAATTTAGATTGATAAATCAGCTATTTTTGGTTAGGAACCTAATTTTTAAACTGTGAAATATGACATGTGTTTCTAACATTTCTATTCTTGGATGTGCAAAAACAAATTAAGATAAAAATATATTACAACTACTTTTTTACCCTTTATTAATTCTGTAGTGTTATTATACGAACCTGGGCATTAGCTTTTTATACACATAGTTTGTCAGTTCAATTAATCTTCTTAGAATCTGGTTTTTATCATTACATTTATGTAGACAATCACGCTGAGTGGGTACTATTGAAACTATTTTGTGATGAAACTTAGGTTCCTCACAGCACTAATGTATTAGTAAGCAAATGTACATATGTATAACAATGATCAATTTACATCAGCTCTATTGGTTTTATTTCATTTCAAAGGCTACAACTATCCTGCATTCTTTTTGCAATTTTTGCCATTTTCAATCACAATTTTCCACAGGGAGAGCTTTATGCATGCATCTAATTCACTCTTTAACATTCACAGAAACCAAAATTGATGAGATGCACCAATCCCTTGGAAACAATACTGAAGCATGGAGTTTTTAATGAGAGGTATCCAAGAACAGAAAATTAAGATAATAATTTCATGTTGAACAGTTGATAGCTTCTACTGATTCTTGAAAAAATGTTTTCTTTTAAGAAGGAGCTGCTGTCATGAGCTACAGTCTTAACACTCATTCCTCATCCATATTCCCAAGTGCCAACTGGAAATCTCTTTCTTCTTTCCACATACATGACCCATCACCACAGTTCAATACACAAGGTACATCTACAATAAATTGAATAGCCCCCTCCCGTCCGGGGGGGGGGGGGGGGGGGGGGGGGGGGGGGGGGGGGGGGGGGGGGGGGGGGGGGGGG
>JAUEKZ010059756.1:0-11580 GCA_031471865.1 Melibe leonina | reverse complement strand
AAGTAACCCCCCCCCCCCCCCCCCCCCCAAAAAAAATTGTTCCTAAATGTTGGTGATTTTATTTGAAGCATGTTAAGTAGAAATGAGCTTACCTGGGTAAGTCTGCTGTGTTACATGCATAAATATATTCAAAAAATGTTGTATCATCTTTTGAACCCACAGCATACTTGTCATGAAGGTCTGATCTTACGGTCCACAAAAGGGAAGGACCTGTAATACAGCACAGTAATATTGCTTTCCATTAGGACAAAAAATTTATAAAATAACAAGTATTGTAAATGGTACTAAAGGCATAATATAAATATACTTCCTTTTACTCCTTCCCCTTAATCTTTCAAGTGAAAAACCCAGTGGTCTTCCTCAGTTGAAACAATGCTCTGTACACTTTGGTCTCTACAGTGGTATACACTTAAACCTCATTATCGTTATCATTATTATTCATTTGTCATTTCAGCCATAACTAAGTATGTAAGACGTCACTTCCAATCCCTCCATTCAATCATCCATTCCTGTTTCTCAAATTTTAAAAGTTTAATTTATGAACAGCATAAATATATAAAGAAAATGCAAGTTGAGAAGAATGAATATGTCTTTGTATAATATCATACATCCTGCTAAGTAATATCTGTTACGTACCGAAAGGTCCTAGGGCTCTAACGGGTGAAAATAAAGTAAATATATTGTGAAGCTTTGAGATGATGAAGAATAAAACTTTAATTTTGTAGGATCGGAAAACTAGCTTCTCTGGAGCTGGGGGGAATCCCCATGGGTCATCCAGTATGAGATGCTGTATCCGGTCAGGGTAAGCCATTGAGTATACTGCACTAAGGAAACCTCCATAACTGTGTCCTGAAGAAAGCAATGCAATCACATCTTGTTAAAAATCATGTGAACATAAGACAGGGATGGAGAATAATGAATTAAAATTGCTAAGCATTTAAATATGAAAAAAATAATACTAAAAATCGTACAACATATACAGGGAAGAGATGGCGATGATTTGGTAATTATGTATTGCAAAAGAATTTGTACTACATAAAGCAAAGTATATTGTCGTTAAAAGAAAAAAAAAAAGAAACAACACAACAGAAGTTTTAGTAATGCCAAGAATATCCCTCTGAAAAAATAAAGGACATATGAATTCTCTCTTTTGTAGAGTTATAACCTTAGAAAAATCAATTATTCAACATAGATTGATCATCTTAGTGATAAAATATTATCCTAAAAAAAATGCTGTAATTTAAAAAAAAAAAAAAAAAAAAATTCCCTTCATGCAGAAACCCATATTTGTAAACTTCAATTAGCTGTGTTTCATTTTCATATTCACTTGCAGAGTATCGGCTAATTTAAACTTGTCATTGTTAACTCACTGAGCACTGGGCTTCAGGGGTTTTGAGCCATTTTCAAAAAATCTTATCTTCCATCCTGATTATTCAATTTGTATCAAATTTGAACAAATAATGCATCCCCTTGTCTTTACCATATTATGAAGACAAAAAAATATCTTGAATGTTCAAACATTGTCGGCTTTCGTTGTACGAATCTTTTATTTTACGATGATTTTTAACTTATGCAGAAATTTCTGGAACATGACAATGACAATCTATGAATGACACATTGCATTGTTTTCTCTTTCTCTGATTGCTATGAATGCAAGACAAGAAAATGTATTTTAGATAAAAAGACACTACACTGGATTTATGTAATATTTTGGTTATCTGACTAAAAAATTAATGAAATTAAGTTATCCATCCCAACACCACCAACATTGCATGAAACGAAATGAAAGTTAGATCTAGCCTTAAAGACCGTTTATGAGACTCTCATGTAATAAGGTCTCCTAATGAAAAAACTTTTTAAATTAGTGAAGAGATATCAGAATCCATTCACGCAAACTCCTCTCGATTCTGATCATGTATCAAAATGTGAGTTATCCAAATTTATACATAAAATCAAAGCAGGCTTTGAGATTACCTAACAAAATGACCTTGTCAAGTTTCATGGTTTGGAACCATTTGTCAAGGATTTCGGTGTAAAAGCATTCCACATCATTTTCATCTGTCTCTATAGTTTGTCCATCTTTAGAACACTTCTTGGTCAAATCTGGTCTTGAACTTAGCCCAAAGCCAGGAATATCCAGCAAGTAAACATCACGCTGAAAATTACCAAGAAAAATAAAAGATAGACTCATAAGGCACCTAAAGAATCAAATCAAATAAAAAGCCATACAACTTTTTAGGTAAGATATAAAAATCTTGACTCTGCATGCCAGCAGATCTCAAATTCGTAAAGCTTAAAAATGGAATCAAAATTGTTATGGAAAAACATATGGGTTAGTCCACCACCAGTAATTTTTACCAAAATTATGCATGTTTTCACATCAAAAATATTTTCCCTTCATAAATTTTCTTAACTTTTACTATGTGGTTTTTAAAAACCAGCGGCATAACAAACATGCTGGGAACTACTTAAAGATTGGCTTAAAACGACAAGACAGACAACACTCAGCAACATTAAAATTTTAGATTCAAGTCTCAAAACTTAAGCATCGAGAGAGTTAAGAACACATATCCCGCTTCATTTGCACAATTATATTATGAAAGAAAAACTTTGAATCAGACATCTCTAGCTATACATCATCTACTATAAACAGACCTTTTCAGCCAGTTTATCAATGTTACGGATGAAAGCGTTTGAACCACCTCCCATGCCATGTAACAGAACTGCAGGAAATGTACTGTCGTTTTCTCCTTCGACAAACACTGTCCAGATCTCATGCCATTCGCCATTATGAGCCACAGGGATCCAAAATCCATTATTTTTGTGTTTAATATCTGAGGAAAAAGTGTTTACCTTTTTGAGCTGTGTTTGAAGAGTTAGTAAAAGAATTCTCTGTTTTGATTATGAATTAATGATATTGAGTGCGTCTTTGACCAAACAAAAATTAAATTTAAAAAAGTAAACTCAGGTTTATTTCATATTACAGATGCACACTTCCAGGCTTTATCTGTCAATCACAGTGAAGCTACTACAAACTTACATGTTCTTAATCTCTTGTCAAGTTTGATCAACCATCTTTTCGATGATGGGGTCCATCTCAGCTTGGCCCATGAATGAGAGCTGTCAATAGAATTTTAATATCATAAAAGTCATGTCTTATAAAAATTAACTACATCAATCAAAATTATCAATTCAAAGTCAATCTAGACCTATCTAGTTTAGAAGTTTTATTCAAAGATGATTAACAAAAGCACAAACTCTGGCAAAAAAAAAGGACAACAATGAACTCTAGGTATCTACCCTATAGGATGCTAAACAAGAGGAAGAGAGAGAGAGAGAGAGAGAGAGAGAGAGAGATAAAGAGAGAGAGAGAGAGATGAAAGAGAGCCGGTGGGGGGGTGGATAGAGAGATGATCAAGTAGCAATACAAGCCGTTTATTTATCACTGGTACTCTATGTTATCAGGGTGTGACGTCTGCTAGGGAGTCTAAGTAAGCGCCCGAAGAGGGAACCACTAACTACAAGAATATCTGGACCTAATGACTTTATAAGGAAGAAAATCACTTACAGAATACGTAAAGAAGTTGACAATGCTCGAATTATGCCTAAGACCACATTTAGAACTGACATTTGCAAAGACGAAAGTCTTTGAAACAAGAAGGATGTATTGACTTCAATCATCTTATCACATGACACAACAATAAAACACAAGTGAGTGTATAGACTACTGGAATAGATGGGCCTTCAGTGCTTCCGTTCGACCAGTCTCAACAGTTAAGCCACCTTTTGAGAAGATTGGCCGAACAATATCAAGTGCTATTGTCAGTACCTATTGACTGAGTTAATTATGTGGGAGGAATAGTCAATTCCGTGTTAGAGAAGTCCCACCCACTAAGTTAATAAGTTAATCTACATGATCAGCTGTTGGCTGGTGGCAGGTGGTTAGTTTAGTTGGTTGGATAATCACTCAAGCTGCCGGATGTTTTTGCAATTAGCCTATCTAATTGTTAACAATAATTATTATAATAATGATAGTAGTAGTAGTAGTAGTCATGATAATCGTAATAATAATAATGATAATAATAATAACAATAATAGACGTCGAGTAATTTTATGATAATAATGATAATGATGATAGAGTATAATAACTATAAAATAAGCTTGATTAGTAATCAACGGTTTTCTACTTTTTGAAATAAGTTTTAATTAGTAATCAATGGTATTCTACTTCGTCATCATCATGATCTTATTATCATTATTATTATTACTATCATGATTGTTATTGTTACTATTATTAACAATAAAGTTTCAAAGTTTTAATCCTCTGTAGATTTTCAAGCTAAGAAGTCATAATCTTGTTTTCATCAGTAGGTAATTACGTATTCGTTAAAGGGCACGAGAAGAAAAAGAAACAGAGCAAAATTAATACACGAGGTCTATTGTGTCAATCTGGCAATTCTTGGACGAGAGACGATCAGCAATATGCTATAAATAGATAAGCGGATGTATGATGACTCAAGTCGTTCCACAAATTTTAAATGTGCGGAAGTATTGTGCACGGCCATTAGATTAGATACATATCTTAGACTTAGACCACCAGTTTCAATCAAACCATGAGTTTTCTTTTTTTTAAAGACACTCAAAATCCCAAACCCAGTACATTTTCTAAAATTATATACCAGAGTTCTAGGTAGCCTAAGTTCAGCACAGTACACATTGTTATCTCGTAAATATGTTCTAAGTGTTTGGTTTCGCATCAATGCTTTGGAAATAGTAGTATACAGTCTATATTATGATGTCATATATATGATTTAAATTCCTTCCTCTAATCAGGCTTCATCAATAAGTAACATAGACGTCTAGCTATATATTGCACGCATCCATGCACACGCACACCGTTGTTAGAGATCTAGAGTGATAGTGATATAAAGACGGATAGATATATAGAGATGGGTGGAGAGAGAGAGAGGGGGGGGCATAGAGAGTGATAGAGGGAGAGTGAGAGAGAGAGCATGAGGGGGCATAGAGAGAGAGAGGGGGGGGAGATAGATAGATAGACTGAGAGAGAGAGAGTAGAGGGAGGGAGAGCGAGATTATATCTAATTGTATTATTCATATTCCTTTCGCTATACTATCAAGGGAATTAAAACTCTAGACCTAGATATATTTATGTTTGAATATAATATGCGTGTGTGTTTACACACATCCGTTTTATATCTATTTGCTCAGTATTGGCCAAGCTTGTCGTCCTAAAGGTTATTGTCATTCCCCGTCCCAGGCGGGGGTCAATGTCCGACTGTTCTTTTAATGAGCATTTACTTACCCATGTGTGCTTCTATGACCTTGATCGTTGCAAGCCCCTAAAACTCTCAATAAACTTTTTTTTTAACTGCACGGAAAGGAATGACGATGAACCATGCACCAGACAGCCCTACCCAGGTTTTTTCTACGTGACATTGAACAAGAACAGGCTGCTCTTTCTTCCTATCCCCCTCAATATTTTCCTACCCCCCCCCCCCCCTCCGCTCCTCACCGACACACAAACACACACCAATCCTTGTTACCAATCTGTTTGCACTTGATCGTCTGTTTTATCTTGTCTCTCTAAAACCTTTGGAAGGCAAAGCTAGTCCGCAAGGTAGAGTTAACTCTTTTACATCGGGGTCTGATTCTAACCGAAAGATCTAGGCAAAATATTTAAAAATTGCGTCTTCTAAAAGCAGATACTGGATTTCAGTGGAATGACGTATGCCTAAAGCCTGAAACTGAAAGTCTACTTAAATCTAATTTATCTGCTATAAAAACAGGCAAATCTTATTAATCTTAACAAATTTGATGTGTTTGGACTAGATAGTTGTTGGATAAATAATCTTCTTAGCATTGTTGATCAATGAATAGGTTAGAATTAAAAGGAACCATGGAACGCCAGACCTTACCGCTAAACCATATTGTGAGACACACGCATTGAAAAAAAAATCAGCGGTCCCACTTTTCCTTTCACGCGTGAAGCATGAAGCATAGTGTTTGATGCGTTAATGATGTTGTATGTATAATAACCCTCACAAAAGAGTAAATTATGCGCTCATTTCTCTATTCACGCGTGAAGCGTTTACCCTATCGTTTCTAATTTCTATGGGCAAGCAGGTTTAGTTATTAAGAAATAGAAGTAGAAGCAGGCCCCTTACACTTACACATATCTACAGCGCTCCTTGCTACTGCTACATTATGACACACATCCCTCGGCACAATCTTGTTATTGTCGTCACGGTGCTTATTTGATCACTGCTGGTCTTGATTAATCCTAAACGATTATTAAACTTTATAGGTACCAAGTGTAATAGAAGAAAATACAGAGAACTATAAAGAAAATAGGAGAGTGGGGATGGTAAGAATCAGGTTATTGGATTGGAAGGTGTATTCCTACGCCCTTGTGTACCTTATCGGTTTCAGCCTTTGGAGTAACAAAAGGTTCGCCTTTCAATGCTAAGGACACCAAAATCTTCAAGATCTGCCTGTTCTTATACCAGATAAATCAGATTTCAGTGAATGAACTGACACTGACATGTATGTCAGTTCACTGAAATCTGATTTATCAGGTATAATATATAAGAACACATATACATTTTCAAGATTTTGAATATTTCTGTTGGGTTAGAATCAGACCTCGCTGTGAAAGGGTTAACCCGAAATAGTACCTTGCTATATTCATATTAAATGCATTTAAAAGAGAGAAAGTGAACCAAATTTTGATGCATTATCATTATTAAGATATCGTCGCAATTTTATCAGGCGATTTATATTTTGCCATCACCTCTGTAGAGGAAATGACGAATAAAAGATGCTTTGATATTCAAATTTCAAACTCCTCACTGACGTAACAAGCCTTTATAAAAGAGAAGCTCCCGTGTAGCCATCACACCATGAAAAAAAACCACCAGTGAATACTTGGCTCGCCCTCTCCTACAAAGAAGGTAAGTAGTAAGGAGTAAGCGATTTTCTAAAAAGGATGTAATATGTCCTTACGAACTCTAGATATTCTCTATAGATGTGTGATGAAGATTTGTTTTACCTAACACTTTCAAAGCTAATGACACAAAAAATCTTCAAGATTTGACTGTTCTTATACCAGGTAAATCAGATTTCAGTGAACTGACACATATTATGTCAGTTCATTCAAATCTGATTTATCTGGTATAAGAACACGTACATTTTCAAGATTTTGCATAGTTCAGTTGGGTTAGAATCAGACCCCGCAGTGAAAGGGCTGAGGGTTTATCAACATGGTTGTATGGCATGAAGATAATCTTTATGTAGTTTAGTTGTTATTCTATGTATTAGAGGGATTTTTTTTCTCTCTCTCATTGGAGCAGCTTGCTCGGAGTTAACTAGGGTCTAGTCTTAGTGGTCACGTGGTCGGATACGACTTGGATCCTACCAAATTGAGGGACGAACAAATTACAATCGCTATTACATTTCACCTTAAACGTACGCTTCATCTAAATTTTAAACGATTTATTGTGGGACTCCCTGTGGTTGTACTACCTGCCTTAACAAAAGTGGTTGAAAATTTTGTTCTAGGTATTGAGCTGGTGGTAGCATTATACTTAAACTACGCTCCTGTGTATGTGTGTGTGTGTGTGTATGTGTGTGTGTGTGTGTGTGTGTGCGTGCGTGTGTATGTAGCATGTATGAGAATGTGTCTGTGTGTGTGTCTGTTTGCATGTCTCTGTATCTATGCGTGTAATTATGCGTGTGCGTATAATATCATATCAATTTATTATTGATCAATGTATCGGCCAGCCTATCTATCATCAATCTATCAATATCCACTTATTATCTTTCCTCTGATACCTATTTTAACGGCACAATATTACCTTCCCTCCAATGTTTATCCAGCAATCAACCAATCAATCCACCAACAAACCCACCAAAAACTGAATCAACCAACTTGCTGTCACCATACCATGGACACCAAAGTGCTCTTGTTCCTCTGTGCCCAATTGTTCGTGTCGGTCATTGCAAGACCTTCAGACAGGTCTCGTAGCCAGCAAGTTCAACATCCAGGGATGTCTACCTTACGACATTCCGTTCTACAATGGCCCACTCCGTCTAACACTGTCACTACCCAGAACAGGCACAGGAGGGATGCTAAACCTGCAGAGGGTTACGGCCTAATCCATAAGAGCAGGAGAGCAATAGAGACACCTAGCGAGTTACATGGCCAAGCAGTGTATGTGTATCCTCCCGAGCCCCGAAAACGCCTGGTCCAAGTCGTCAGGAGGGCAGTGGAGCGTCTGCGCCGAGAAAGACACTATGACGTAAGGCTGAATACACTCTCTGGGGCCAATTTCATGACGCGAGACCCTCGATTTTAGTCCGAGTCTAAATTCTAAATTTAGCTCGACTTACGCTCGCACTCGCATTGAATTCATAAAATTGACCATTCATAAAAATTCGAAACATTTACTCCCAGCCAAAATCAAGCTATAGACAATTTAGAATTCTGACTGGAATGAAAATCTAATTTCGCGTCATGAAATCGGTCCCTGAAACTTTTACTACTTTCTCTCTCTATGCATTCACTCTCTCTTTCTTTACTCATATTTTTCTATATTAAGCATATTTTGGTACAGTAGATAACCATTACTTGTCACTAAAACCGAAATAATTACATCCGATCATTATTTATGTGGTCTGCCGATATAGATAACAATTGTGGCAAATCTGTACTTGGCCCTTGGGAGTTCACTTGGGCAGATGATTCTGTCGGAGAGGAGTAAAATATATATATATATATATTTATTTATTTGTTTATTGGCGTATCAATTAAATGTTTTTTCATATCGTTATACATTTACTTTTTGGAATTTCGAATTTCTCCCACTATCTCACTTTTAAATACCTATTATCGACCCCTCCTTGTTATTGCTAGACCAGGAGGACGAATTATAAATGGAACGATAAGTACATACACCAAAGCCTTTACATTTCACAGCCTTATATCATGGCTGAATTATTTAGTATTTAATCATTCTTTCACTCTCACGACAAATTTCATATTTGATCGATTGCAATCATTATCTCGCCAATTTCACAAAATTCTCCTAGTTACTTTTCACTAATCCATTCTTTTTAATATTTTAATTTTTTTTGTTTCTATTCAGCCCCAGCTTATTTACTTGGTTTTTTAAAAAAATACTTTAGAGTTTTTACTATTTTATCTAAGAGAAAAAAATCTGACATTCAAAATGTTTCTATGCATTGTCTTTTTGTTCATAAAACATACGTGCTTGTCTGTCGCCAGGTCCAGACTGCGTACAACTCCGCCACCGCGTGAGTGAGGCTGATGATGGTCTTCCGCTTCCTGGTATTTCTGTATGACTTGCCTCAAAGTAACTCGTTTAAACGTGAGGGGAAAATGTTTGGATCTGTAAAATAATTGATGATAAAATACCTTGTAAAAAAAAAAACAATGCTTGAAACTGTGGTAGAGAATGAATTAATAAACACAAATATACGAAATAGGTAAAAGTCAATCTTTTTTTTTGTTTTGTTTTGTTTTTCTGTTTTCTTTTCTTTTTCCACCCTTCTTTTAGCATCATTTTGTGACGGGGCCCAGCTTTTTGTCTGGTCCATAGAGATAATAATAGACTAATCACAAAATCAAAGGAGTTAACCTCTTTGGTCTGGTAAAAAAGGAGCAATAGGACATGATGTGATACGCCTCTGCAATTAAACTTAAACCTAACTAATCACAGAGCAGAGCCAGGAGAGAAACTCTGAATCAAGCAAAAATCAAGCAACTGATCAATCAGCTTTGTGGGCGGTTGGCGGGCGCCTCTGATGGGCACTACTTCTGTTTCTTATCTTTTGACGTCATCTATCATCTTATTTTTTCCAGCACTCTCTCCAGTGCTCCTTTAACACAGCTGTTTTGCATCTGTTAGCTCAGTCTTGGTCCTGGTTGTCGTCCTGACAGACTTATTGTTATCCCCCATGTTTTACACTGTGGTACCTAACTACAGGGTCCCTTGCTATCTGAAGGACTGAGTACTTTTGTACACAGTGGGCGGTATAATATCCTGGGTCTCCCTGGACCATAATAGTGTGTGATGTGGGTGGTGGCCATCATCTGTTTGTGTGTCCTGCTGTGTGATTGTGAGAGGTGATTTTTTTCTTTCAATAAATCACCTCTTTGTCAGCTTTTTTTAGAGATGATATTTTTTTCCCTTGTAAATCATCTCTCTATGAAACGTCCCTGGCAGGGTCAAAGTCTGGCTATTCTTTTAACTGGCCTATTACCTTACTTACCTCTAGGCGCTTATATGACCATAGCAGTTGCAAGCGCCCAAAAACTCTTAATAAACAAACAAACAAACAATCAGTCAGCTCTGTTGAGTATTTCCCATAAATAGGAACAATACATGTTTTGCTCTTGCGTCTTGGAATTTGTATTACATTTTCTTTTGCATCTATGAAGTAACAGTAAGCCTCTCATTAAAATCGATTGAGAAGTTGTTGTTTTTGCCAAAAAGGCGTTGATATGAAAACAAAAATATTATGTAATTGAAAATATTTTTTTTTCGATATTAACCCTTTCATAGCAGGGTACGATTATAACCGAATTGGAGCATGCAACATCTTCAAAACTAATACGTACTAATGCCAGATAAACAAGATTTCAGTGGTCTGACATATGCCAAAAGCCAGAAATTGAGGCTTTTGGCATATTATGTCAACCCACTGAAATCTTACTTATCTAGTATAAGGAAAGGCAAACTTTGATGACTTTGGTGTCTCAAGTTAGTTTGAGAAATAATCTTAGTATTGAAAGGATTAAGTTAGATATGAGAAGGAAAAATCTATGGAAGTGGGCACATCTGTTGCTCTTTTAGCAGCTCGTTGAGTGACCTCATTTCTATCCTCAGATTGTAAAAAAAAAAGAGAAAAAAAAGATTTTGTTCTGAGAGAGGAGTTTTTAAAGAAAACTAACACTCAAATTTGGGATTACTTGAACCGAAGTACGAAAGTTTCAAGTCCACTGCTCTTAGAATTTTGCCACCTAAGCTCTATGTCCTTAATGATGAAAGAAAAGAACACCAATAGAAGTTGTCTCTAATTCTGATACTGATATAATATCTAGGCTATAGTCTCTTTTCAGTGAAGCTGTCATAGGGTTGTTGGAGTTTCATCAAATAGAAATATGGTGTCAGATGATATCAGCCAATCGTAAAGACAGTACAGATTTCTTCACCATGAACTTTATTATTTATTTATTTCTTGGCGTATATAGCGCTAATAAATATCCACGAATTGAGCTAATCGCGCTTCACACTTTTTACTTTCCCCAGCCAACAGCAAAAATTGAAACATATAGGGCAAGACAAACGCCTGTTAGGCGTGTTACAATTTGTTTGGGAGACAAAGACACTGCTGTATGGAGGACCAGGTACCCATTTTAACTGCTGGGTCGACAGTGGGGTTTTCTGGTCCCGGAAAAAAAATATCCGCCTCTGAAGGGGATTGAACCCAGGGCCTTCAGCACAACAGTCTGATGCTCTACCAACTGAGCGAGCTATT
>JAUEKZ010059646.1:0-17097 GCA_031471865.1 Melibe leonina | reverse complement strand
CCACTCGCCTACCAGACTGGACATTGAACATAAGAATTGTGGCAACAGAAAATCTCATAGTAAAATTATTTGGCTCCATCAGCGAAAATAACGACCAAAATGGTTGTTTTTATATATCTGGTCATCTTTATGATTGGGAAGAGGGATGAAACAAACATATTTTTTTTATTCTTCTGATGTTAGTTGTTAAAAAATCGGGAAAATGCGGGACATTTTGGTCATGCGCGGTACTGCAGGACAAAACCTCCAAATTCTTCTAAATGCGGGACTGTTCCGCAAATTGCGGGACACTTGGCAGCCCTGCAAGAGGTAAAAATTTTTTTTTAAATATCCAAAACAACAAAGAGAGGAGAGTGCAGCTATGAAAATTTCATAACATTCCCTGACCTTTGGCCAGAAACCAAATTGAAAGGAAAATAAGCTCACCTTTAGATGAGCAAGACAGATGTCACAAGCAAATAAGTGGTGCTCCCTTCTCATATGGGTTTGAAGCTGGGCAAAAGTTCTCTCAGGCTTTCTCTGGGGGCAATGCCGACATCTGAATTCCAACAAATCAAGGTATTTATCCTCTATCTCTTCACTCGCATAGAAGATCTTGTTTCTCCTATTAGGTATACAATCCCGTAGATTCAGATCCTTGAAAAGTGACCTCTCATGCCCAAATACAACCTG
The DNA here is from genome assembly GCA_031471865.1 of Melibe leonina. NCBI lineage: Eukaryota > Metazoa > Mollusca > Gastropoda > Nudibranchia > Dendronotidae > Melibe > Melibe leonina. The sequence continues at coordinate 16,425 of JAUEKZ010059646.1, read as the reverse complement.
CAGATGAAATTTATTTTAAGTTATTCAAAACATAAGCCGCATAATATGTTTCAAATTGATAATGAATTCAGTTAATACATAAAACACAAATGGGATGAATGATGGTCACAGAGGTAGACCTCATTTCTATTTCCAAATTAACCTGGTTACAATAGTCTATCCCACCCCAGCCTGACAGACCAATATAATGTGAAGCCACGCAAGGGAGTGAAAAAAACTGCATTTATGTTGTATTTTATAGGTTAACCTTTATCTTCTGCCTAAAAATGTGAGCCACATGAAAACATAATACTTTAATTTTTTGTGGAACGTGTTCTAGGGCAGTGACAACAGTAAAAACATCTGTTCCAAATACAGAAATAGAGGTAAAAAGATTTTAATTGTTGTTCCTCTGAAACATTACAAGTTCATTCCGGAACTTTAGCCAGTTGCATAGCAATACCTGTAATGATGGCACCATTACTAAATGACCCTGACTTTCTACTACACTTTCCAGAGGGTGAAATACAAATGATTATGACCCACTGAGAGAGGATTTATTAATCAGGATAAGAACCATCTAGACATAACATTATGTTTATTCCAGACATTACTCAAATTGCTTACAGTAAGGACTCTATTTCTCATACATTTAATTTATCAAAATGATAGTAAACGATCCTGAATCAACCAGCTAGATAGGTTTAGACCCCTATTTTCCAGCACTCTTCGGGTACAGTGGTCCCTACTCTAAAACTACTTAACGATCGTAAGCGCTCGAGCAGCAAAATTCGAGTGTAAGGTATTCTACACATTTATTTATTACCAGATGATAGAAATGTTTCCTGACATCAACAGAGCGTTTAAGTTGTGCAGCTCTGCTTCTCCTCTCCCCCTCTCTCTCTGCCTCTCCTTTGACTCTACCCTCTCTTTCAAGGAGAGAGGCAAAGGTGAGAGGAGAGGCAGATAGCGAGAGGGGGAGGCAAAGGAGAGGCAGAGAGAGGGGGGAGAGGCAGAGAGAGGTGAAGACAGAGGGATGAAAGAGGGAGGGGAAAGTCAGAGGGAGAGGGGAGAGGCAGAGGAGACATGCGAAGACAGAAGGATAAGAGAGGCAGAGGAGGGAGGTAGAGTGAGGGGGGAGAGACAGAGAGAGAGAGGGGAGAGTCAAAGGAGAGAGAGGGGGGGAGGGAGAGGAGAAGCCGAGCTCCACAACCTGCAAGCACAGGACTTGTCTGTATCATGAAAACTCAAACATTTCTATCATCTACTAAATAAATGTGTAGAGACCTTTATTGCTCGAAATCATGCTAGAATTTTGCTGCTCGAGCTCTTACGGTCGTATTTGAGTAGTTTTAGCGTAGGGACCACTATACCCGAAGAGTGCCTATTTTCCTATGCTGTGGGTTAAATAGCCAAAGATTGACCTAACTTGAATTATGTCTTCACAAGGTAGATAGACAGGTTTTAAAATTAGGAGCCCAAAAAATATGGTCCAAGAGATATATTAGTAAAGATAGGAAGCCAACATTTTATGAACTGACTGTTGAGTGTTGAGGAACCAGTTGATAGGTTGCCTACACTCCCTTGGGAAGTGTCCTGGCACTTGATCCTAATCATAGTTATCGGGTGGGCTATTGATATCATTATTGATACCGCAGGAGATTTAGGCAGTTTACCTGGGGCATAGAACTTCTGCATATAGGACAGTCCATTTGCTCACACAATACTCGCATTCTTGTTGAACACCGGTAGCATACTGGATGGTCACACGGTCCAACAGCAAAAATATGTATTGTATCATGACACAGAGGACATGCATTTTCAACACTTTCAGAGCGATCCATTGTCCTTAAATCCGTAGGTTTACCAAAAATTCAAATTATCACAGTCTAATTTATAAACTCGACGTTGTACAGGTAATATTCTAACGTCGATCTAGAGTGTCTTTTTATATAACACAGGACAGACACGATTTGGAGGTGGTGGTGCAACTTGTGAGAACCGGAAGAACGTTTGGCAGCTATACGTCACATTTATAAATAATATTTTGTCTTTAAATAGCTCAAGCTCTGAGTCTTGAAATCTGTTGTGTGGGTTTATTTTATTTATTATTTTATTGTCTTAGTTACTCTTACTTTCCATGGGGAAACAAACAACAAAAATTGGACGAGCGACTTCACTCAGAGACCATCAGCCAAGTAAAGTGACCGCAGCTTCGGTATATCAGCCCTCGATAGCAACCACATGAAAAACAAATATGAAAAAATAGATTTTCATTATTATCTGAGGTACACTACGCACACAAATTTAAGGATCCTTTTCACCCAAAGTCATGATATCTTTCAGATGAAGAAAGCCAATGCGTTGAAGTTCGCAATGAAAAATGGCGTTGAATTTCGAGCAATAGTCCGTTATGTACATGTGATCAAAATGAGTACAACTTGGAGATAATATGCAATGCAGAAACCAAAGAAAGCAGAAAAATGGAGAAACGGAAAAACACAAAACTGAGTTTACCAGAGTGGGGATCGAACCCAGGACCCAGCTACGACACCTAACGCCTGGCCGGCAGCACGAGACAGCGAGCAAACCACGGCACTTAGCCATCCGCCCCCCCCCCCCCCCCCCCCTTTCAAGGTGGGTGTGTATATCGAAATTTGATTTCACAAAGTCAATGATATCTCAAGACAGGGCAGTTTGATACTTCAAAAAGTTCAGTAATGCGTATAACCGCTCTGATTGTTCTAGCACTCGACGAATCAAGTCCTCATCGAGTAGAGCAGGTGGGTGAGATCATCCGTGGTAACTATTGCCTCTGCCTCTCAGCAGCATCTACAGGAGGTGTTGGGCATCCCTAGGGGGGGGGGGGGGTGATTGCTCATCAATTTGCGATTGAGTTCATCGCTGAAGTTCTCAATCAGGTTTAGACCGGGACTGCGTGCCAGCCACTTCAGCCTGTTGACGCCAGACTTCTGCAGAGAACCCTTTCACTGCTAAGGACACTAAATCTTCAAGATTTGCCTGTTTTTATACCAGATAAATCGGATTTCAGTGAACTGAACAAGTGCATTTGCAAGATTTTGCTTATTTCAGTTGGGTTAAAATCAGACCTCGCCGTGAAAGGGTTAAGCCGGTCGTTGACCCTCGGTCCCATCCGCTGCAAGTGTAGGCACAGCAAGGACACGAAGGATATCATCCTCCCGGTATCTGAGGCCAGACAGGTTACCCTGTACTTGATACTTGATACACAGGGGTGTTCTGTGGTGAAGGTTGCACTCCACCTATTCATCTGCCTTTCCCAGCCCCCATTCCCCTTCCCCACGACTCTTGTTTTGTCCCCTTTTGTCTCCTAGCCCATCTCCTTACCCATCCTTATTTATACCGACACTTGTCCAAACATTTTTGGCATTTTGACCTTCCACCTGCCCATTTCCGCTCTCCTTTTCACCACACACGCTCGTCTCCCTTCACACTCACTCACACACACACACTCACTCACTCTCTCTCTCTCTCTCTCTCTCTCTCTCTCTCTCTCTCTCTCTCTCTCACACACACACACACACACACACACATCATACCTACATACATATGAGTTTTTCACTTTTTAAATTTTTTGTCACTGTTTTATTTGCATCTTTCTATGTTCTTTATGTAATTATAACCTGTCGTCTTTGTCCTGATGAAGGCCTAGAGCCGAAACGTCGCTTTTTGTGTGTATTTGTTGTTTTGTCTTTGTCCTTTACTGCTGGCCTGTCAACCACTCCCCTTGTTTCACCATTGGTACCCTTTGGCAAAGGGACCCCCCCCCCTCCCCCTCTTCTGATCACTGACTACTTACCTGAACGAATTCCTATATCAGTTTACCCAACATTCTTTTTAAGATAATTGGAACAGGTTGTCTCTATTGTGCTGATGACAACTTTGATGGCAAACTTTTATCTCCGTGGCATCCCTAAGATTTTCATTCGGACCTAGCTGAGTGACCCAACTCAGGTCACTTAGTTTTGGACACTATGGGTCAAATAGATTTGGACCAATCAGTAGGTCAACCAGTTGTTTGATGGTGTCATTTGGAGGGGAAAAAAGTGAATCCTACTCACTTGGTTGCGGGAATGACGTCAAAAGCGTACAGACTATCATCATCATCATAGCCTGTCACCCCTGGCAGGCTATATGCCACAGACTAGCTCCTTCCATTCATCCCTGTCCTGGGCCATCTTCCTAAACAATTTCAGTTGAGTTTCATCCCTTTCCACACATCTCCTCCATGTCTCCTGTTGTCTACCCTTGCCTCGCACTCCACGTGGACTCCAGCTCAACGACTGCCTTGCGATGTTTCCGCTAGCCTCTCTAAGGAGAGAGTGTGCTATCCATCGCCATCCCCGGAGTCTATTTCCATCTCTATCTTTTCTTGACCTGTCCTTATCTACAACACCTCCTGTCTTATTCGTACAGTCTGTACCATGCATGTATCTCCCCATCCGACTCAAGAGATAGTTTGACCAGCGCCTTTTCTTTGATACACAGGGTCTATCACTATCTCTAGGTAATGGGGCATTGGTGCCTATTTCGTTAAAGAAAGCCAAGTGTTTTACTTGCTTTGTTAACGATGGGATGATGTGGTCGTCCATTTCAAACGTTTGTTAATATGAATGCTGAGATGATAGATTCTTTTTATTCCAGGTGGTGTCTGTGGATTGAGTAGTTTTGTATTTGGACATGTTTTATGGTTGCAACTTTTTGGTTGGCACCGTGTCGTGAAAGTTTCTCATTATGTCTTTATTTCCGACCATGAATAAAGTTTTAAAATGAAGCCGATGAGAGAGAGAGAGAGAGAGAGAGATATTTCTACGTGTGAGCTATTTACACATATGAAGTGTTATTAAAACTGCTATGCGACTTCCGTCTGTAAGGTGTTTTTCCGGGAGAGTTCCAGTCAACCAATAATATTTGTGACGTCATTATCATGTATGCGCATTTCTGTCAAGGAATCGACTGGTGAACAGGGTTTGCTTTGGATTGACCGACCGCTTTCGAGTTATCAAAATGTCAACTGTAACTGGAGGGGCCTTCGGGGCTGGAAAAGCTGGAGCTCCATTTGATTTAATTGAATATGTAAAGAAACCTCAGGTCATCCTTCGACTCGCAAGTGTGGTAAGTGCTATCCTATAATAATCATCCCTGGATAATGGCTATTGCCAAAATTAGCATAAATGTGCGAGGGCAATTCTACTGATCTTCAGCAATGGATCATGGTTTGGATCCAGTAAGGTACCAAATTCGATAGTCAATGTTTTGTGCGATATTTTTATCTGCAAAAACATTTTCCCAAACCAGAGGGTGCAATTTTTACATGTACTGTCAATGTAAGCTTAGTCCTTTTTTTTCACCATCATCATCATGTGACAGGTTCGTGGTGATCAACCTTAGGAGCTGAAATACAGAGACTGGCTGGAAAAATCCACCAGCATTTGATGGATTTTTTGTTTAAGCAAGGTCAACCCTTGATTCAATTACAATTTGAAAAAAAATTTGTTCCTTATGTATACTGAGAAAATGCATAAATTCATGTTCAATTTTGGGCAGAGATTCTGGCCAGATGCACAGCAAGTGTGTTTATTTCGCCTATTGTGATAGTCTTTTATCGCTGTCATGAGGATATATTCTCACAGTTGATCACAAAGCACCTGTTAGTAAAGATGAATAGGCTGCAAGAGCACTGTCTCATTTCACACATGCCAAACTTTTTCAATCATCTCAATTTGCGGACCATCGCCAGCCCCTATGCCTATTCTAAGGCTATTTCTCCTAGGTAAATCAAAGTTGTAAAATTTTGCCTAATTTTATACCAGATAAATAAGATTCCAATGGACTGATTGTCAGGCTTTTAGCGTGTGTTGGTTTACTGAAATCTGGATTTATCCGACGTCTGAACACAAAATATATTTTGCACATTTTTTTGTGGTAAAATCAGACCACACTCTGAAAGGGTTGAAAGCAAAATGGAAAGATAGTTGTGGTTGGGTTTTGTCTACATTAAGAATTACACATCAACACACATTTTATTTACTATGGCTTACTTCAAAATTAGGAGGGATTTTTTTTGTTTTTGTCAAGGGTATCTGAAGCTGTAATATTCATTATTATTTGTTTTAAAATGAAATAAACGGCTTTTGTATCAGCTTTTAAATCATTAGAAATTGTGTTAACTCCTCTGTAGCTTTGGGGCTGGTCCAGCTGTAGTTAGCGGGTGACTCTTGTGGGCACTACTTCTGTTTCTTCTCTTTTGGCTGTATCTATCATCTTAGCTTTTCCAGCACTCTCTCCAGTATTCCCTAACAAGCATACACACACAGCTGTTTTGTATCTGTAAGCTCAGTCTTGGTCCTGCCTGTCGTTCTAAAAGACTTTTTAAAACATCATCCCCCATGTTTTACAACTGTGGTATCTGGCTACAGGGTCACTTGCTATCTAGAAAGATACACAAAGTTTGGTAGAATATCCTGGGTCTCCCAGAACTACAATAGTGCATGATGTGGGCGCTAGCCATCATCTGTTTGTGTGTCCTGCTTTGTGATTGTGGGAGATTTTTTTTTTTTCTTCTGTAAATCATCCTTTTGTCACCTTTTTTTTTTAAGAGAGATATTTTTTTCCTTGTAAATCATCTCTCTGTGAAATGTCCCTGGCAGGGTCAAAGTCTGGCTGTACTTTTAACTTGCCTATCATCTTACTTACCCCTATATATCATATATGACTATGACCATAGCAGTTGCAAACACCCTAAAACTCTTAATAAATAAACAAACAAATAGCTGTAATTGTACTAGTTGTTTTCTGGATCTTACTTTGACCTCTTGGATGAGGCAAATGTTCCCCTCTACCTGCGGCCTGTGGTGACCTTCTGTCACCCTTTTCACAGTTCTCACATCGGGTTGGGTCGGGCCCAAGTGATAATACTGGCTATTCCGGGAGTAGATCATTACAGGAATAGACACGGGTTGCCTGGCCCTACTGCAGGAACAGTCATTGCTCACACAAATCACATCCCACAGCCTTTGTAGGGTTAGAACCAAGAAGTTTTTAATAGAGGCTAAAGATTAGAAGTTGGTCATAATAGGCCGGGGCCTATAACTGCTTTGCAATATCTGGATCAGATCCAGTTCTTGACATACTTTCAAGGCCAGACTTTGTTCTCATCCACTTCGACATCTGGATCATAAACCAGACTTTGATTTTGATAACATGCATCACTTGGCTTGAAAGTTTTATTAACGTTACTTTATTCTTCTTCAAATCAACTCACCAACACTTGGTATTACTGTCAGTGTAGTTTTTCTGTGTAATTCCTGCAGTTTTCTGGTTTTTGTTTGATAAGGAAGTCATGAATAGAAGAAATACACTATCAAGTTCAAAGGGAAAGGAAAATATCAGACACTCTGCTTTATTTTTCAATTAAAAATAGAGTTATTAATAAGAATCTATTCAGCTTTTAAAAAGGCAAATTAAATCATTCCAATGCTTGACTGTATGTTTGATGATATCTATTGTTAAGATTTCTAAACTAAGATTATGATTTATTTTCATTTATCACCGCTTTTATGTGGATTGTTAAGAGAAATAAATTTTATAAGTTTTTTTCCGCTTTTCACAGCTTTTTGCCATCGTGGTGTTTGGCTGCATATCTTCTGGAGGCTGGTACAATCATCAATGCATAATGAATGGAGATGATAATGCTTGTAGATATGGCACTGTCATTGGAGTCTTAGCTTTCCTCATCTGCTTGGGTTTTCTGGTTGTGGATGCATTTTTTGACAATCTCAGCAGTATTCCTCATAGGAAATATGCTGTACTTGCAGACCTTGGTATTTCAGGTAACTTGAAGGTTGAATGTGTACTGATTAGGTTTTTTTTGGTAATAAAAGAAAGATGCAGGATATTGTCTTATCAATTTTAATTTGTTTTCTTACCAATGGATATCCAAATACAGTGGAGTCCGGATAAGGGGAATGCCTTGGTACCAGACAATTTTGTTCCCTTCATGAATGCCTTGTTGGAGTTAATGTTAATTTTTTATATGTTGCAATAGAGTTCAAGATTCTGATCAACAACATTCATCAATTATGAATGAAAATGGTCGTGTGAAGAAATGCATAAATTATCCATGTAATTCAACAGTTTTTAGGGTATATATATATACAGAGTGATAAAGAGTCAATCAGGTAGATACTCATGAAGGATTTGATACTCGAAAAAATCTCTTACACTTACAAGCATGAAAAGGATGATACGCTTGAACATTTTTTACACAATCTGAGTTGACTTCTTGTTGTCAGCACTATCAAGAAATCTCAGACTTGTGAATTTGCTTACTTCTGCATTTCTACATTTTGTTAACTTCCCGAACCCTGGCCACTTTCCCACTGAACGTCACCCAGACTGAGTGTTTTAGGTTCTTTTAATAATTCATAGACAATGAGCCACACAAGTAATGTCTAGGATTTAACAAATTTTGTGCTTACTTTAATGAATCTATACAAAACTTTTTAAATGCTTAGGCAGAAGAATCTGTCTTTACTAGAATTCTAGTATATTTAATATGGAATTCTAGTCTGATGCACAAACCAACATTTCTACAAATTTTAGAATGCCTGGTTCAAACAGTAAGACTTTGTTCTAGAATTGATGAATTTTTTAAACGACAGCTAGTTTATAAGTACGGACTAATGTGTATAATTGAATTGTACTTTCAGCATTATGGACTTTCCTGTGGTTTGTTGGATTTTGTTACATGGCTGATGCTTGGAGACGTACAGATAAGGATGGACTACACCGTAGTCGGGACAATGTACAAGCTGCTATAGCTTTTTCATTTTTTTCGATTGCATCATGGGTAAGTTAAGAAGTCAAGTTCTTTCAAATTCTTGTCTCTTTAACTGCTTGCTAGTGTGAAGAATCAAAAGCTCAAAGTTCTAACTATAGGCATGAGCAAAACTTTGAATCAAGACATAAGTTGGTGATTAGTCTGATTAGCCCAATGCAGTGAGTTTTTGATGGTGTTAAGAGAAAAGGACAAACCCAATTTAATTGTTCAAAACCAATTTAAGCCCTGAGCCGTGTAGTGTTAAAAAAATTCATTTCAGTGAGACATATCTGGGAGGATCTTTTGAAAATTATTCATTTGCGAAAAGAAAACGATGAGCCCGAAGTCAATTGATATGATTTTCTTATTTTCCTGAAAAGTGATTTCTTTCCACTTTGTCACGTGTCTTGGTATTGCATAATTGACTGAAAAAATAAGATTATGATTGCTAAACTAAGTTTTATGATATATAAAGAGTGGACTAAAATGTTTTGATATTGTGTGCTTATTCTTAATATATGTCTTGTTTTGTCATCAGGGAGCTCTCACATTCTTTGCATTTCGACGCTACCGTTTGGGAACCCAAGAAGCTTTTGCCTCTGGCTATGACCATGACCCGAATGCATCGTCTCCGTACTCATCTTTCCCTGGCAGTGACACTGGTGACCCATACCAGCAGCCACCGTTTAGCCAGCAGAAGGAAACCCCAGATTACCAGCAACCAACCTATTAATCTATTACCTAAGGAGTTAAATTGTTTTAAATATAGATGAGTTTGATTTTCAGATCTGTAGATTATTGTGGGAAAATGCGTATGGTGTGAGAGAGAGGAAGAAGAGAGAGACAAGGATCCCTCATGTTCTGTCTTTAAAACTTCTATGGGATGAGATCCACGTAGAATAAATGCTCTGGGGTTTTGTTCTGCTTTTTGTTTCCAATATATCTTCAGGAGATTTTAATTTTCTTTTTTTTAATACCTTCAGGTTGGGTTAAATGCTAATTTTTTATTTCTTGTTTTTTCTTGCATGCGATAAATTTAAAAAAAAAATAGATAACAAGGATCTGTAAAGGTTTTTGTAACTGTTCTGCAAATAGATTTTACTGTTATTAAAAACATTTTCCTTTTCTTTTTTTTCATTTGTCATGTTATTTTCAAATGTTTTCTCCTTCGCTTCGGTATTTGAGAAATAGTTGTCATTGGGTTATTGAATTTAAAGATATATAAAAGGCATTTATCCTGGTTTTTTTGGGGGTTTTTTTTTTTCATTGCTGTTACTGTTTTTAAACCTACCATTTAGATAAAAAGTTAATATAAAAAAATTTCTTCAAAATCATGCAATAATGGAATATCATTTTTTTGGTAAATGAATACAGCTCATGGTCACTTTTGGTTGAATAACTTTCTGAGTTGAAACATTTTTTTAACATGTTTTTCTTTTTTAGTTGTTGGTATGTAATCCAATTAGCTGAATTTGAAGAAAAACGATCATTGTATAATAGTATCAAGTTATCTCATGAGAAAAATTGTGACTTTTCTCTCCATTCATTTCCGTTACTGAACTCATTCCATTTTCTGTATTGATATCAGAATAACACGACTTATTTTTTTCTTTAAAACTTAACAAAAAAAATCCTTAATTGTGCTTTGCTTTACCAATCAGCAGTGCAAGGATTCATGTACAAAGCGGATGAACTGTTATTGCAAGCGCTGAAGAGTTAAAGGCCTAAAACATGCATTTTTTCCCTTTGAGTAGTTTTTATAATGCAAGAAGTTATGCAAAAAGCTATGGGTAAAAGGTTCAATAAAAATTATTTAATGTCTTTTGTTCTTTGCAGCTTATTTACTATAGCTGGAGTGACTTTCATTGCTCTGCTTTAAACATCAGCATTATGTTTTATTGTTTTTTTCCCTCATAAACATGTCGCTCATTCTAAGTGCATAATTATTTATCATTTGTATTATCTTTCATTGTGTAATTTACTTTTTTATTTTACTTGTTTGCAAGTTCTGAATCCTTGGTCTGCATGCCAGATTCATAGCTGAAATTATCTTTTGAATATGAGTTATATCTCATTTTAATATTTGTTCTATGGATCTTCACAAACATGGCAAACTACTAATTTCTTTCTTGCAGTCTTTACCAAGAGAGGTTCCATAACATTTTTGTCTGCTCAATTTTCTCTACATTTTTCCCCTTTTTTTTTTGTAATAAAAGGTTGCTTGCCTCTATCTCAACAGATTTAGATTTTTCCTTCTCACTTTATCACATCTTATGAATAATATTATGATCCGTTGGAAATCATTATTTTTCTTTTGAGACAGAACCCCAGATCTGCTCAGTGTTGTTCTTTGAGAACAACCCTTATGTCTCTCTCTTTTTGAATATCTTTTCATTGTTTCCTACTTTAGAACTAACAAATTAAATGTTTTAAGTGTGTAGTTTTAGATACAAAACTTGCAATTTTTCTGAAGTGGAACATTTCATGATTAATAGTGCATTAAATTGGATCATAATGGTAACCCCATTTCATGTGATTTTGAAAGCAATGGATTTTAATGCTCATCTTTTAATATGAAAAGTTTGTAAAGATAACCACCAAATATTTGAAATTTCATTTTAAAATCTCTAGCTTAAAGATTTCACCACTGTTTTCCAATAAAGAATGACCTATAAGAATTAAGGGAAACATCTGTTGAAAGACATGAATGTTTAATTAATAAAAATTTTGACAAAAAGTGAAATATGCATGCATGTAAAAAAAAAAAAATATGCTAAGAAGTAAAGAAGTTCCTCAGGGTACCAAAATTGAGTTTGCTATCCGAACCAAAATTACATCACTCTTCCCTAAGAGTATACTCGTAAATATTTACATATGTGTGTAGATTAGAATGTCTGAAGTTGGTGTCTGTGTAGAAACAAACATTCTATACTAGTTTGTGTGATTTTCTTGCTATTTTACCTCATTGACAAATAAATGCTGTGCATTGCTGTGATTGGATATGAAAATCTTCTATGTCATTGTCATGATACTGATAAATATGGATGTCTCACACCAAAAGAGTTGCTAGTGACTGGTGTTTTCAGTCAGTGTGGTTGCCATCAGTCTTTGTATTAAGTTCCTGGGTTGGTTTGTTTTATTTATTTATTCTTTTTATCCAATATTGTTTTTACAATAATTTTGAAATAGTAAATAACTTAATTTGTATTCAAATCTGATATTGCAATAGAAAATGTTCATGTTTGGAAAACCCTTGTTTGAATGACAAAATGCTTGGTTTAAAGTAAGATCTTATGTCGTCTATAATTCTAAGAGGATAGTTTATTTTTCACCAGCCTCCATTTAGTTGGGTTGGGTTGTTTTTTTTTGTATGAACCTTCATGAGCAATATTTGAGCAGTTGTTGATTTTGTGAACCAGATAATATAACTACCTGATTGCTAAATATCCTATCTTTCTCTTTTTCTGTTTGTCTCCTCTTTTGGCTTCACCTATCATCTTACTTTTCCAGCACTCTCTACTGCTCTCTTAGCCCTTAACGTGCTGAGCCAATTTGGACACTATGTCGTTCCCATTGCTGAAGATTTTTGAGGATAGTGATTTGAACCACCTGTCACAAAATCTTATTTGGATCTCCACAACCACTCAGGCTATTGGAATAAAACTCTCAGAATATCTAGAGATATCATCAAGCTATGTTCTCAAAACTGAAAAATACTGCTAAAAATCTTTAATTAGCTTAACATATTATTACCTTGGCAGTAAACAAATTTTCAATTTCTAGACCAGTCGTTGTTCAGCTGTTATAGCAACCCAAGTTACCAATGTCATGAAGGTAAACAGCTCAGGATTTCTTTTCTTTTTTTTTTGGCCCATACTTTTTTTTCATTCAGCTGTTAAGTACAGCATGCTACATTTTGTTAAGGATTAAATAAGCGTACACACGCTTTTGTTCTGTATTCTTGAATTTTGGTCTTGGTCCTGCCTGCTGTGCCAACAGATTTGTAAGCCATCTCTCTGTAAAATTTCCCTGGCAGGGTCAAAGTTTGTTCTTTTAATTACCCTATCACCTTACCTACCCCTGAGCGTGGATATGACCCTAGCAGCTGAAGGGCCGTAAAACTCAGTTAACAAACAGCGATCTTCTATTTCAGTTGGTTCTGTCATAAATTGCCTTTGAATAATAGTTTTTTTTTTTTAAGTTTCAAACCTATTTGCTCCTTTATTATAGCTCCTTGGCTCTTGTCCCATTTATTCAATTAGTGGCAATCTTATGGTCATGGTTGTTTTTAAATTCTCTATTTACTACGAGGGTTAATCTGAAATGAATGGAGTAATTCTTAAATCCATCGTAGGAAGTTAATGATTTGGTCTTTTCTTAGAAAAAAAAATCAAAGCCAAATTTTATGTAATGGTGTAAAAAATAGTTATGACTGTCAGGAAAATGATAATACATTAATAAAGTGTCATTTATTAATCCTGAAAGGAGAATATTCCTAGAAAGGTTGGTGAATGAGGTTACAGTCACAATGCAGGGCAGTATTTGCTCCTGAGAAAAATGTGTCATTGTTAAATCATTAAACGATGCATTCTTTATTTGTCAATTATTGAATGTTTGACCTGTCTGAGATATTTATACATTCCAGTATTTTTTATTGTCCTGCTTTGTTTGGAGATTGTATACATTTTGATATCTTTGCTTCATTTCTTTTTCTCTTCTTTTTTTTTTATCACAATGGTTTTTATCTATATTTTTTTATCACATAGTGTATCAAAAGTTTAAACTTACTTTTCAAATTTGTGAATGTCTTCTTTTGTATATACATAAATTTTCCTTTTGCCTGTGAGATAAGTCTTTATTTCATTTGTGGAGCATTCAAATATTGAAAAAAAAAATCTTGATCTTATCATTTCCATTTACACATTAGCCCCAGTGAGGTCATCTATATTGTTCTGAATTTAGCTTTTCTTCACCATGGATTATTTTGCTACTTTTCATCAATTTCGAACCCCTTGTAAGGCATCAATGGTTTAGATGAATAGTAGAAAATTTTTCCTACAAGTTATTTCAAGTGGAACGTGTGATTTAATTTGACATAGTTTTGTGAATTTATGAATGTAACACCTATAATCTTCCCTCTCTGAATAAGATCTGCATATTTATTGAAATTATACTAAGAAAGACTATGAGAATGAATATTTGTACTTCATTGTGCCATTTTTGAATTCTTATACTGTAATTCCATTTTGGTTGTAAACGAAATTTAGTTCATGTCGTTCTTTTTTACATCTGGTGTGGGTGTAGCAGTGGTTGTTAAAGACAAGTGTCCGCATTTGGGTTGTTACTCTTTTTGAGTAAAAGCTTTAAAAATTTACTTCTAAGCAAGTTAGCGGTTGTTTTTTTAGCATTATCATAGTACACAGGCTACCACTACACACACAACACCAGACTTTCCCAGACTTGCCGTTTCACTGCTATTGCTGTGGGGAGCGTGTTGCCAGCTTGGGCATGAGAAAGGGTCAATGTCGCCGTGAGTGTGTCTAGTATAGTGTAGTGTCTTTTTTCACCTCACCTAATCTCATACTTTTCCTGCACTCTCTCTAGTGCTCTCTTGAAAAAGCATACACACCAAGCTGTTTTGTTATCTATTAGTTAGCCAAGTCTTGGTCCTGTTTGTCCCTTAGAACTGTGGTTGTTCCCCATGTTTTACGCTGTACCTAACCACATGGTCACTTGCTCTCTAGAAGGACTAAGTACTATGGTACACATGGGCAGAAGAATATCTTGGGTCTCCCTTGATCATAATGTATTATGCTGCGGGTGACCATCATCTGTTTTGTCCTTCTCTCCTGATTTTGAATCATAAATCATCACCTCTTTGTCACCTTCAAAGATTTTTTGATTTTTTCCATTGTAATTCATCTCTCTGTAAAATGTCCTTGGCAGGGTCGAAGTCTATATCATCTAAATTACTCCTGGAGGCTGAAATAAGAAACTGCTCCAACATGAGGAGATAATGTATGTTTCTTTAATAAAGATTATTTCTGTGTCATTTTTTTAGAGGTAATATTTAAAACAAAATTGTAAATCATCTTTTTGTGAAACCTCCCTGGCAGTGTCCATAGTTCGGCTGTTGTTTTATCTTGACCCTAACCTTTTCTCTTATTTACCCCAGGCACAGTTGTTACCTTAGCAGTTGAAAGCGCTCAGAACTAACAAGCACCTGTTTTCTCTCTGAATACTTTCAATGCTAATGACACCAAAATCTTCAGGATTTGCCTGTCTTTTACCAGACACATCAGATTTCAGCGAACTGTCATATGCCAAAAGCCTGAAAATCAGGCTTTTTGTCATATGTCAGTTCACTGCAGTCTTATTTATCTGTTATAACAACACTTACATTTTCAAGATTTTGCATATTATATTATTATATCAGTTGGGTTAGAATCATACCTTGCTGTGAAAGGGTTAAATTATTAGATCATCTTACTTGAGCCCTGATGTGAATTTTGTTGTTAAAATTTAAAATGTTGTATATATATATATCGACTGGAACTCCCAATAAAAAAACAACAAAAGCTTTCATTCATTCCTTGCACATCCACTTACTCCCTTATTCTTTCTATCCCTCACTTTTCCCAGTGTCTTGGCTTTATATTAATTCTTTTAAAACACATAGTGCTATTTTTATTTGACATCTGATGCTGAAAGATTTTTTTTTTTTTCTTCCTTTTTTTTCTTCCAAAGTGTATGGCTTAAAGATGTTTGCTGAGAAGTTAGTTTGGCAGTGTGTGTCATTCCTTAGTACTGTTCTATTAGTTATTAAGGTGAGGATACAGTAGAATATTACTGGTAGCCATTGCAGTTTTGTCTAAATTATTTTCGTCTAACTTATTTTCATATTATGTAATTTTTTAAAAGTTAACCAGGCTTTTCATTTGTTTTTATTTTATTTACTCTATCCTATCTTTGATTTTATTCACTTATAAATTTTTTCTTTAAATGCATTTGGTTGTGTAAAGTAATTTCCCACCTCAACCTAACATAATAATGTTATTTGATTATTCACCCTTTTTCACTCGGTGCAATAGTTTTTTTTAAAAACAAAAAGAAAAAAAGACTTTTTCTTTCCATGTGTTTTGTATTTGTCTCACTCATCTGTGGTTGATTTAATTTTATTTTTGGCTTTGATTCACATATTTTATCTCAGTTCATTAACTCCTCTATTTTCAATATGTATTTTTCTTTAATCAATAGTTCTTTTGCCATATATATTGATATTGTTGTTGTGACCATCATTGTGAGTGTTAGATAACATCATTAAACAGATCATAGATGATAAAAAGTTTTCCAGTGTGTTTTATTTTTTATTTTTTTTATTTTAACGACTGATCTTTTGGGGCAACACAAAACATGAAACACTGTAATGCATTCATTGGGTCGTTCTTTCTTGTTATTCATCTTGTGAAAAATATTCTGTCCTTGGCGGGCACTTAGTAGTGTGTGAGAGTCACTGGTGGGCTAATTCTGTTTCATCTAACTGTGGCCTCACTCTTTCCCCTTCTCTCAGGTGGGCACTTCTTCTC